>VZTV01128582.1:0-27101 GCA_013400875.1 Anhinga rufa
ACAAAAAAAAACCACAACAGAAACATAAATTTCTAAATCCATTCCTTTTACTAAGAACATCCGTCTTTCCCAAGTTATTTCAAAACAGGAATATTTCTTCAAATTTTGGCTCAAAATCTGGCTTACATTTTAAACAGAAGAATCTGTAGTACAGTCTATCCATCACCCTAGTGTTTGTGCCTAGTACAAACGCGTCTTCTGACACACCGTACATGAGCTATTATTTATGCTTTGACTTGTGAAACACAGTATTCATCAGAATAATCTTCAGGTTTTTTCTGCAGCTCATCTGACATTCCAAGTTCCATTTTCTTCACAGTACAATCTCTTTTTTCAACCGCGTTTTGTTATTTTACAACTGTGAACCATATTTTGCTCTCAGTTACATGGCTAAAACCATAGAAATACATTAAGAAACAGGAATGCCTTTGCATTTAAAACAGCATAAAAATAAATTTGCTCTCCTGACTCTTAAAGCTGGTGTTGGCCTCATGCTGCCTAGTCCTGTGAATTGGAAGATGACAGTGGGTATTAGACCAGCAACACAGGAGGCCCATGTCTGTCTGTAGGTTAGCTGTAGCACAGAAAGTTATATAGGACAAATGAAGTCTGTCCTATTCAGGATACCTATTTGTATATGCTTTTCTGCTTATTCATAATACATGCTTGCAGGTGAGCAGGACAGAAACTTCCTACTGTCAGCCATGGGAAAGAGCACATTGCTGCATTTTAGCAAACTGACCTGTGTGTAACGCACCAGTGCCACCCTCACGTCCCAGCTGGCTTTTGTCACTATTGAGTCTGCTTCTTTCTGAACTGTTGTCTGTGGACAGAGCGGCTTCCGGTTTTGCATGTAGCCAGGGTGCCCTATAGTTTATATGTCTAGCACAAAGTTTAAAGTCTACAACCACTACTTGGAATTAAGTTTCCTTTCTCTTGTGGTTTTCAGCCTGGTTATCAAGCCTAAAGAAACTATTCTCTACCCAGTGTAGTGAAGTATTATTAGCTCAACTGCACCAATGAAGAAACATAGTTAGATTTTTGCCTTAAAAAAAAAAGCTCTGGTAGTACCATGTATTAAGAGGTACTTTTGTCTCCATCATGCTTTGCTGCTCTTTGCCACTAAAAACACTAGGTAGAAAATGTGTTTGGATTTCACACTGAGAAACATTAGTAAAAGCTAAATTTTGGGGAGTTTACAACCCGTCAGTTCTCTTGGGTGCTGTGAGGCTGTTGGGAGATGGAGAATACCAACAGGGGAATGGCCTGAGAAATTACAACCGTTAGATCTTAGACTTGGTCAGTAGGAGGATGTTTGGAAAGAAAAAAAAACAAAAAAACCACAACACAAAAATTAAAACAGATTAGAATTATCATACTGTTGGATAGTCCAAGAGCTGCATCTCTTTGGGCAATGAGACGAAGAGAAGATGAGGGAAAGGCTTGAGCACAATCTGCAATGCTCCTGCTTCAGGCAGAGTAAGAGCTTTTCAGTGGGGCAGATAAGAGTGGAACATAATGCTCTAGACTCTAGAGCATTTCTAGACTCTAGATACTAAAGATAGGGAAATTCAGAATAAGTGCTGGCCATCAGAGCCATGTACAGAGGGTGGTGAGGGGTTCTCCATCACTTTGAGAAGGTTGGGTAAATATATTTGAAGTGTGGGCTAGTGGGTCTGGCAGTTGACCATCTACCAAGACTGCTACAAGTGCTACCAAGGCTCTCAGCACCTCTGTTCATGTTGCTAAAAATTACTTGTGGCTTTGATAATCAGTGCAAATGATGCAACTTCATTTATATTACCACTTGTAGAAGAGCATTTTCTAGGCTTCCGTGTCTACTTGACCGCCCAGAAATGCGGCACTGGCTGATAAGATGGTTATTTGCTAGCAGAAACACACCTTCCACATCTAATCCAGTTATGCCTGAGCAGAAACCTTTCAAAAGGCTCTGCAGATGGATTGCAGCAGTCCTGCTGTACCCTGTGTTTGAGTGACAGTGAGTGCTTTGGATGTCGAGTATAGAATAAACCTCATTCCAGGCTAGGTGGGGGCAGAGATCCCAGTGAACTGGGCTCTCAGGCATCACCAGGCGTGAGGTCTTGTGACAGGTATGTCATCCCCTGGCTTTTTCTTTCCCTCATGCCCTTCTTCCTCTCCATTTCTGGTGTTACCAGCATTTGAAAGAGCAATAATCTCAACAGGTTACCACAGGTTCTCTCTCCAGTCTTTTCATCTTTCTTGTTGCTTTGCAGTAGAGTATTGCATACCTAGACTTTACTCAACTTTGTGTTGTGCTTAGCTGACCTTTGCTATCTCCCTGTCCCAGCAGACTTAGTCTTCCAGAGAAATGCTGCTTGTACTCCTAAATCCAGCAGTCTCACAGAGGTACAGAAGAGACAGCATCCACATCATCAGGATGCAATAGCATTACCCCTCATTTTGCTTAGTATATTAGAAATGTTATTCTAGGAGACTCAGCTTGCTTCTAGCTGTTTGTATCTTCTATTGGGGTGTGTTTCTTGTCTAAGGCTCTGAGTTTCCACATTTTATTTTAGCGTATGTTGTGATTCGCCTTGGTAAATCTGACAACAGGATATGGAGAACTGAATGGAGATGAAAAGAGCTTACAACCAGCTGTCCCTATTACCCTTCAGTATTCTGCAAATGGACAGAATGAGGAATTATATCTGGATTGTCTTGTCCCTGTAGCTATTAGGTGAGCCCTGCCATTGTTTTATCCCTTCCTCATAACTGCCATCTCTGGTCTGTCATGTCTATACCCATTTATTCCTAGAGTGGTGTCTCTAGAAGGGAATATTTCTGCCTTTCTCCCCAGATGAGAGCTGTACAAGAGACTCACTTGAAAGCCTTGGCCCATCTAAATTCTTTCTACTTTTTAAATACTCTTCTCTAATGTCTTTAGTGATATCCTTTACAATTATACAATTCTGAAAATATTCCAGGATTGCTTAAAAATGCTGTGGCCCTGAGGGACTTGCTCTTCAGTCATGTTTCCTGTCTGCTTCTCTGTGTTGCTAGTTTCTTTATGCTTATATAATAAGCTCTTTTTGGCAGCCCTTGGCACCATGAAGGCTGATCTGTGACTGAGGCTCCAGGTGCACAGTAATACCAACAAATAATAAAGGTGGGAACTTAACACAGGGAAACCTGATTTCCAGCCTGGACCCTATGGTTTCCACCTCAGTGCCTGGAGGTGATGAGGTACTGAGGGAACATTTCCCAAGCAGTTTTAAGACTCGCTTTCTGACTTATTATCATTATGGTAATCAGGAAGGGAGATACTACATCTTCAGAGGCCCACCCTTAAACACTGCAGTGGAGAACGGGGATGGCCCCAACCTCAAACTGCAAGTGTGAGCTCCCGAATCTGGCAGGAAAAGCGTGCCTTCCCTCCCAGTGCCTGCTGCTCCTCGGGTGGCTGCCTGTCTTCACCCAGCCTAAAAAGGGACAGTGTTCCCCGACGGGAAGTAATTGCTTTGGAAACCTTGCTGAACATCTGTGTCCAATCAGGCTGAACATCCACACCAGGCGTAGCAGCGGCCTGCGGCCGAGCATCAGCAGTAGCGCGGAGCCTTGGAAGGGACTGCGCTCCTGACGCCGCAGCTCCCGAGAGGGTTGCGTCAGGGGAGCAGCCTCCCAGGGCTTGCAGTTGTGGTGGTGCTGTTTTGTAGCTTGCCAGTGACAAGCTGCAGAACAAAACCACAAGGCTTGAGATGTATCTCAAAACTACGAGGTTTGCAGAGCCAAACCACAAGGCTGAGAATTTCGATAATTATAAGCCAGGAAAACAGTTTTTAGTTCTTCAGCCCTATACGGGGCTTTGCCTACTCTATAGGTGGAAGTATGAGAGCTGTCTGCCAAGACTCTACATTTCTCCCTACAATTGTTTCAGAAACTACAGAGGGAAAACACACCAAAATGAAAGATTACCCCAGGTGTCCCTCAATAATAGTCTTAGGGGAACTGCCCAGAAAAGTTACAGGGAATAACACAGAGCAAATAGAAATGAGGCAGAAGGGAGAAACCAGAGAAATTTCATAGTGTGATAGCAGAGGAAAATGTCTAGGGTAATATTCTGGATAAATGACAGGAGAAACAGCCATGCAGAAGGGGCTGAAGCAGACAGGTTGTATTCCCAGCAAGGGATAGGATCCACACTTACTTTGCACTGACACTGAACTAGCTGAGAGAAGCCCCGGTATGGTCACAGTGGTTCACACAGCACTGGGAACATGGGCAACTATGATATGTGTAGTTATCTCTTTCTGAACAGCTCAGGCAACAGCAAAGAATAAAAGTTTAAAATGTTTGTAATCTTTCTTCTTTTTCTTTTCTCTTTAATGTTTTTTGTGTATTGTAAAAGGCATGTAAAACCTACTTAAGTCCCAGAACTTATGTAGAATTTCCTATGGAGCGTGACTCCAAACAAAAGGCGTTTTTTTTGTCCACTTTAAATAGCTTGCAGACCTTTGGTTTGAATTGTTTGCAATATTTAGGCAATGCCATATTTAGAGTTGCACATGAAATCGTAATTGAACTTATAAATTTATTTTAGTTTCAAGCTCACACGCTATTTTTCCAGGGTGTGCCTGCTTAAGCCCATGATAAGATGGTTTCGCTGAATGAGTAGCTGTTCAAGATTTTTGTTTATCATCGTCATTTCTGTGAGACCTGGAGCGTGCTTAATGCAAGTGGAATCTGTGATTTATTTTTTTTTTCTAATTTAATTTTTCTCTTCCTTCCCTCCCTGGAACTGAAAGGCCTCTGCTTTACATGTGCCTTTGGGAAATTCCAAAGGTTTAATATTTATCCATTTTTTAATTAATTTTCACAAGGAGCAAAACTCAGCTGACATACCAAATCCCTCAAATCCCTTGGTCAAATGGCTCTTGGACTTTATTAACATTTGTAAAGTTGATTTTTTTCTATTTTTTTTTTTTTAAATCATGGGATCACTCAGTGGCTGAAAACGTTGTATTGTGACAGAAAGTGTTAGACTGCTCAGACACTAGACATTCTTTCCAATTCAACTATGATGAAAGAACATGAGTGTTAATTAGGGTTTTTTTCTATTAGGGTCCTGAGAGCACTTTGCCATTGTTGAAATGTGATCTTAAACTCACAGGATCCTTGCCCTGGTCAGCAAAAGTATATTATGTTTGGGCAGCTTTGAGGGGGCATGTGGGATCAAAACAGGATAACAGTGGCATTTGGCTGTCTTAGGCTGTTGGTTTGGATAACAGTGTGCATCCTCATCAAGTTTGCTGCTGTGTTAATGCCTTTTGTAGCAAGAGCCGTGTACCAAAGTTTCGTCTTCAGGATCTCAAATCCAGCGGCTAAAGATAACCACAGGATTGTTCCATTAAGAGGCCTCTGTAAGGTGTTTAGTACCACGTGGTGCAAGAGTTCACAGGAGCTGCGCACAGTACAAGTAGATTGTGAAATGCAGCACGCATCGGCTGTGGCAGAAATACTGTCGATAATTACAGAGGTGAACACTACCAGGCAGGGGAGGCTCCTGAGGATTTTGCAGGGGATCATCAACATTTTCAGCAGTGCCTTGAAAGCAACTGTAAAGTCACTGTTAAGTTACAAGCAACCCAAAACTGGTGTAAACAATGACTTCCAAAGCACGTGCTTTTTATGTAGAGTGTAATGTCTGTCTCTCTTGCTTGTCATGGAGATCGCAGGGAGGATGGCTTAATGCTGCGAGAAGGAGGTATTCAATCAGATTACCCTGCCAAAGGTTGTCGGTTAGCAGATTAGAATTCCCCCCATCCTCCCTGTGCCTCGCTCTGAATTTTTAACCCAAACAGAAGTGAAACATTAGAACGTGATTGTTCTGTAAGCCCTGTGAACACAGAGCCTCCGGTTATTTTGAGGGCAGTACAAGCTATACCTGCTAACACCTGGACCAGCAGGAGCAATGATATAAAATAATGTGGCAAAGAGGCACAAGCCCCTCTCTAGGCAGGGCTGTCTAGCAGGGCAGCAGTATGCAAGGCCAGCGTTCTCCCATGTTTGCAGGGTGAAGACTTTAATTAAAAAACAATCTATTAGGTAAACATAAATTACATACTTAGTACCATGAACATGCATGACTCTTCATAAGACAGGATGGCACCTTTATAAACTTACAGCTTAATTCACATAAAACCTAACAGAAGAAGATAAATCTAGGATGAGCTGGGCAGCATGTAGCTCACACTGAAAGTAGAGCTGTATGGTCATTTTTAGCTCTTTGAATGTTCTTAAAAGCATTTGCTATCCAAGGGTACATCCCCTTGGAGGCAGGTGGGAGTGATGACAGCATGTGCTGGAATGCTTAAGCCATTAACCATACTAGCTGAAATGCCACTAAGAGTGAAAAGATGGCACCAGGGAGAGGGTCATTTGTGCTGAAGCCCAGGCCTGTCTGTCATCTTCACACTTGTCACGCAGACTAGCTCAAGTGCATCTGGACATGCTGCTCTCACCCCTCCACGATGCACCCCCCCACAACAACATTGTACTAGTGCCTTGTGGCAGTGAGCAGGGACAGGGAGAACTGCTGCCAGTAGTGCATTTTAATTTTTTTTTAAAGAATAATAGCAATCTGCTATCTTTTGTATGTAATTGTGTTTGTTGTTTTATCTTTCCTTTTTTTGTTGTTTTGTTCTGTTACCAGAGTGCCTCTGATGGCTTTTGGAAGTCAGTGGCAACCCGTGTCCCAAGAGAACCTCATGAGATACGTATCCTGAACCCCTACTTCATCCAGGAGGCAGCTTTCAGCTTCATTGGACTGCCTTTCAACAATGGCCTGATGGGCAGAGGGGTAGGTATAAAGTGAAGCAAGCAAAACCGTGGGAAGGACAAGAGACCAAGCAGCAGAGTATGCTTACACTGTTCTTACTTTTCCTTTGGGCCTCTGCTGTTGGACATTGAAGGGAAGGGAGTTTGGCTCTGTTATGGTTGCAGCGCTCGGCCTCCTTCAGGCCAAGGAAAGATCCTTCCTTGGAACACACTGAGGATTTTGTGGGGGACCATGAACTTTTCAGCAGTGCCTTGAAAGCAACTGTAAAGTTGCTTCCCAGACTTATAGTAAAAGAGTGTAAAGGTTTGTTTTATGAGGCCTTTGGTAAGAAATTCTGATCTTACAGCGACAAGTTTTAGATGTAAGAGCTTACAAAAGAAACCAAAGCAAAACACAGTTTTAAGTTGTAGTTATGAACAAAATACCTCCATGGTCATTCTTGTATCTCTCACCCCCAGTCCAGCTTTTTGGAGTGTTAGTGTGGAGTAGGTGGTGACTTGCGTTTTCTGGGTTATGTCATACTGCAACACTGTCCTCAGAATCTATTTATATTTGCTCTACCTAATATATCAACCATTAGAGAAAGTTTTACTTGGGTGGCTACATTACTTGTGTACCCATGTGATATAGTTGTGATAGAAACCACATGTGACACTTCTGGGCACCTTAGCACAGCTGACAAACCCAGAGAGAAGCACTTTTGCTGGACAGGGTCTGCTTGCTCTGCCCCGGCATTGTCCTTCCATTGTTATCGGTATGGGAGGTTTGCCATGTCGCAGCATGGATTTGGACTAGACAGAATAGTGCCTCATTTTCCATGCTGTAATTATATCGTGAAGTCTTCAGAAATATTAGAGATGTTTGTTTTGCGAAGATCAGATGGGTGGGTGCCTGGAGATAAGAAATTTACTTCTTAAAATGTGGTGTGCAAGACGTGCCGACAGGTTCAGCCACGTAGAATGGGTCTTTTATGAAATGCATTGCTGCATATATACATACAGAAGCTGTCATGGGGTTCTGGAAGTACTGCGTTTTTGCTCTGTGCACTGAGGGTATCTTATCCCAAATACTCCTGTCACCTAGGAAGTAACTTACTTCACCTCTCTGCATTCTCCAGAACTTACCCTTAGAACAATGTGGTGTCTATTTGTCCTCCAGAAAATCAGGACTGCTGCCCCAGTAAAAGACAGAAATCATCAGACTTTCGCCTTTATTTTCTCCATATTTGTTTTTATTTTCAAACATGTTATTTTAATACACAAGATATTACTTAAGCTGAGAGGAGAAGAGAGAATCCGGAAATGAAAATGCTGTGAACTGAAGTTTATGAGGTTTTGATAGGTTGTTTAACACACATCAGATTGGGAAATGAAGCCATCTTAATTGAAACCTGATGTTTCACTTCATGAGCATTTAAAAATAGTTTATGGAGCTTTAAGGCAAGCAATCTCTGCCCTTGACCCCTGCTAGATTGTGTAAATTGTAGATCATTCCTTCAGATGGGGCAACGGGAGCTCTGCAGGTGTATCTGTGGAGCTGGGATGTTAGTATACCCTGTGCTGTCTGTGCAAGGACACTGTAATATAGTGATTCTGTCAGAATTTAAAAACAGAGAGAATATTTCTAGCCTGTGGGTACAAATTTTACTGCAGACATCAACCATGGACTGCTGTCATGGAGCTGCTGGGAGTTCATGCTTTAGCGAATGCTGCTGTATCAGTGCAAAGGCTCCAACAGAAGCTACTGCTGCCGGTGTAAAGAGGGAAGAAGAGTCTGAGTAGGGTCCTGGTGACACAAATTTGCTACAGACCTTTTTTCACTGAGAGTTTAAATGGGAAGAGTGGAAATCAGAGCCTGTGGACCAAGAATCCAGCTCTCATTAAAGATTTGAGAGACATCCATTAAGATGAGTGAGGCAGCTAGAGCAAGGAGAATTGCTCCACAGGAGACAGACAGTACGACCCAGCAGCCACAGAGCATAGCTGTTTGCATTCAGGGTCATGTTTTAGAGATGCGAGGCAGCCTGGAAAACTTTACTCAGGAAAGAAGCACATGAACATGGAAAAGGAAAATGCTGAGGTCTAGTAAGCAAAAGCACAGCAAACAGTATGTGTCCTGAGTTTCTCCTGGGAAAGCAGGATGGGGCAGATCGGTGGCCCCACTCTGTAGTGTGCTGTGGTATGTTGGGCAGGCTACACACAGGAGGATCAAGGCTGGGGATGCCTTAGTAATCAAGGCCAACACGAAATCCTCATAAAGAGCAGTAATATTCTACTCTTCTGTGGTTCTGATGCCTAAATAAACTTCAGTGCTGCTCTTGCGCACCACATATGGTAACAATGTGCTGCCAATTAACTTTGTAATTTGGGGGCTTTTTCAGCAGGGTTGAGGAGAGCTAGTAAAATAGTTTGGGGCTGATCTCAAAGCGTTTTTCCCAGGATTCAATAAAGGGTGAATGTAGTAACATCCTCTGCTTTGATAATATAATTTGGGCCAGATGGTTCTGGAGGATAGTGGGGGGGTACAACTCAGATGTGCGTTCTGATTGCACTTCTGGCATTAGTAGCTGAAAGTCTGAGCAAGGAGCAAAACTGGTCACCCACAATGAACAGCAACTTCTCTTTGGGACCAGTAAAGCTTTTCAGGAGTTCTCTCAATCCCTTTACTGAAGTCTTAAGAAGAGGGAGAGCTGTTTCCTACTGCATTTGGACTTCTCTTTTCTTGAGATAAGCTGATGTTAAAGAAAAAATTTAGTTTAGGATCCTGGCAATGTCGGGGGAAAATTAAATGTTAATGCCTGAAGATGGTTTAGCTAGTGAAGATCCTCTCTTTGATTAAAGAATACTCTTAAGGAGTGGGGTGCAGGCTCGGCTGTCTCACTAGCCAAAGGTATGTGATTTAGGTGGAAGTTCTGTGTATACGGCTCTTTTGGGCTTGAAACCAGACATCACTGGTATTGCAGCTGGTAATTCAGGCGTGCAATAACCTTACACTGCCTTACACTGCAGACAGCTTACTGGGGGACAAGCATGAACATCGGTTCAGAGGCGTCATTGCCTGTTGCATGTACAGCACTAGGGATGGTTATTGCCATGGTGCTTTTTGCTGTGTAGTGAATAGTCCTATCCACTCAGTAGTGCTCAGAGCCGTTGGAGCAGTGACTTTCTGGCTCCTCTAGGACCCCTAAGCATGGTGTGAGGTGGCCAGGAGAACGTTTCAGGTTACACAAATTATCAGGACTCTGAGGACTCCAGTGCAGACTTTGGTGTTTGTTTCTCTCTCTCTGCCCATGGAACTGCTTACAATTTAACTTCTTAGGAGTTTTAAGTTCTGCTGCCCAAAACTGTAAGCCTTTGGTTTGTTTGTATACTGGAAATGGCTGAATCTATAGACCTCTTACTAAAGAGATAAAGCATCCTCCTCTGGACTTCACTCAGCCTCAGCACCAACTCAATGAAGGAGGAGCCATGTGCAGGAGGTGTTATCAGGCTGTGTCAGGCACCCAGCCATGGATTAGCACCTCTGCGGAGTGCTGACAGCCTTCGTGCACCCGGGAATTAACCTCTTATACTGGAGTGTTAGCACGTCCTTCCCCAGGGCTTCTCTTTGCTGTTGTGTGGGTTTGCCTGTGGGCAGGCAGCGTTTCTGGATATGCCAGTGGTGACCCTTTGCTCCTCAGGCAGCTTTTCAGCTCCCCTGGCTGGTCATAGTGACCCTTTCTCTCATTAGTACTGGGTTGGCCTGGTGTCAGCAAGCTTTGTCTCCTGGGCTGTTCTTGCTGGACTGTCATTGTGTGAAGGCCATGTCTTGGGACCTGTTGGGTCTTTATGGAGGAGAAGAGAGGAGGGGGATAGCAGGAGCAGAGCAGTCTGCCGCTCCATCCTTTCCAGCTGCATGCTTCTCTTTTTTTTGCACTCCAATGGCATCTTCTAAGGCCAGTAGAGGGACAGGTAAAGGGCCACTGCAGCTTCAGTCGGTTAGATATAGAGACTTAGTGTCGTTGTTAAGCTTTGGGTTTGCAAGACAACACATCTGCTTCATGGGCTGGACCGTTCAATCCAGTACCACTCGAGTGTGATCTGAGCTGCTGGGGAATGGACGCTTGGACAAGCCATTACAGGGAGGCAGGTAAATGCATACCAGCCACTTCTTGGTAAATGCACAGCCACATGCTTCTGCACACGATAGATGCAAAGCAACTGAAGGGAGTTTACTTTTCAATGAAAGAGTAGGCTATGAACTCCCATTTAGTATCAGGTGAAGCATCTATGTGGTTACCACAGAGCAGCTAGCGGTGCAGTAAGTCATGCCCTTGCTTGCCCTCTGTTAAATTGTTAGGTCCTTAAGAAATACTCCCTGCATTGTCCAGGAATCTGCTCTGAGGCAAATAGTGAACCAGAGCTTGTGCATCAGGTTAGATGTGGTCAGATATTTGATTTGGGCTAAGTCATATAGGAGCTCAGCAGTTAAATGGCAGAACGGAAATCTGCGGGGCAGCTAGCTTGTCATGTCTCCAGCAACAGGCCTCTGGCCCTTCCCTTGCTCTGCAGTTGCTCTGCTGCTGACCACCAGTTCTGGAGGCTCTTTTCCGCTTACAGCAAGGGATAGCTAGGGGAGGTGAAGGAATAGTGTTGGACGTGCTCTGCTTTTTCTTTTGAAGTCAAATATTGCAGCTGATTCTGTGCATGGATGGAGGTGGCTGTGGGAGCAGCACTGGGGGCTGGAAGCTCCTGTGACAGGGGCCACTCTGCAGGTTCTTGTTCGCTCACAATAAGTGATGCTAAATTGCTTTTTATGCCATATTTCCAAGCTTGCCAGCTAAGGGAAGCAAAGAGTAGGTTTGGGGTTGTTCCTATGCAAACATAAATGAAAAAAAAAAATACAGTGACTGTTGTGTGTAGCATGTGATGGCTATTATAGTTTTCTTCTGTATTTCTTTTGTTTTTACTTTATTGCTGTTAGGTGATCAGTTCTGTAACTGATAAAACTAAGGTAGCAATTTTTCCCAAGTGAGCAATTTTTCAAGTTTTCCCTCAAATAAATTAAAATAGTAGCGAAACTAATTTGAATATCTAGTTGCATTATTGCTTTTAGGGAATTTGTTTTTTAGCAATGCTTACCCTTTTAGTGAAAAAGGTAACAATTGGAATTGTCTGAACAATCCAGTGTCTTACCCTGAGCTAAGTACAATCCCATAAATAACTGGAATTCATTTAACATATTAAGGGAGTCAAATATTTCTAAAAACAGATTTACAGCAGTCATTTCCTTCCAGTCCAGCAGGCAGTGACACAGGAATGACCCGGGCATGGAATGAAAAGCAGTGAGAGCTTTTCATATACACCAAGCAAAGAGTCGTTACAGTCCCCTGGTTCAGTTGCCAGAACTGGATCTCCAGCTCAAGCCCACGATGTGATGCTCAGCCTCCATTAAGTCCAAAGGAGGGCTGGTGTTCATTTCTGCTGACTTTTTTTTTTTTCTTGTGTGAGTAGAAGTCAGTCTTGAAAGCCTATTCAGGGGGACCAATGGAAGATGAAACAGCAGTGTCTTGACGGGAAGCCTTTTATCCTTCCCCTTGCAGCAGAGAACAGTGTAGGAGCATTTATATCTGTCTGTACTGCCATAGGGATTTCTGGTCCCCTGACCTGGTGGTGCAGACTGGCTGTGTTTGCACCACAAAGAGCTTGCAGTGATCCCTGATGCAGCACAAGATGAGAGATCTTTGCCTCTCTTGTCTTTATGCTTTTCTCACCCAGGATCCACCATGCATGTGCTCACCTCACCCATGGAGGACATGTGCCAGCAGGCCCATGGAAGGAGCCATGCTCCGGATGCACAGGCAGCCTTTGCCCAGCAGTGCTGTGGTGATGTGTTGCTCACCGCTGCTGTGTTTGCTCCTTCTGTTTGTCAGATAGCCTTTTGGTGTCGTCTCTGGCTCGTCAGTCAGTGTGCTGCGTTCTCTCAAATGGGACCAGGCAGAGGGCTGATCCCTGGTGAGCGTTATATTAGATACTACATTTTCCAGATGTTTGGGCTTAGGCAGGCAGGCCAGGCTTGGAAATGTGGACTGTCAATTAAGGCCATGTTACCCAGGGAGGTTGCCCTTGCAGTTGTTTACCAGTGCTGGAAAGGGGATGCTGAACCTGGTACCTACCATGGGCCCCAGCTGGGACAAACTTGTGAGACGCAGTAGCGGGTACAGAGCTTGCAAGGCCAAGTTCAAGGCTTGTTGCAGGGAGCTGGCAGAGGGAGAGGATTGCCAGTGCTTTCTGGGGTCTTGCCCTTCCCAGCTCTCCCTGATTGGTGGCCAGAAACTCATAATGGCCATATCTGGAGCAGCGGTCCTGCTGGGCCACTCCAGGCAGCCCCATGCTGTGGTCTAGTCTGCCTTGGCCAGTCTTTGTGCAGCTGGGAGGCCTCCCAGGAAGCTCCTGCCTTGGCACTGGCCACTGTTGGGCTGCCATTCTTCAACCATTTGGTTGAAAGCAGCATTGCTTGGTGGTACAGGAATACCCAGACACATAGAGGGCCATGAGCAGGAAGACAGGCTTTGAGCTGGTCCAACCCCAGATTATTATTCCTGAGGTGGGATGTTGGGATTTGGGGTTTTTCCCCTAGCAGTGGCCTAGAATAACAAGAGGCATGCTCAGTTGTTTGAGAGAGTTTCATTTTCATAACTCAACACAAGAGGTGTGGTGGTTGCTTTGGTATGTCTTTGGGGCACGGCACAGGGTGTGTTTGATGAGGTAGCACTGACGCATTGTTCAGGGCTCAGCAAGGCAGGTTTGGCACAGCCATGTCCATGATGCCACACTTCTTTTGGAGTGACCTGTCCCCCAGCTTGCCCCAAAGGTCGTACGAGGTTCGTTAGGTCCAGATTAGAGCTTAGCAGCAAACAAATTTCTATGCCTGTGTACAATCAGGAGAGCTTGGAAGCTGTGTAGATGCAGCAAGAGAATAATTATAACCACTTCCTCTCTGTGATACATGTCCTCTCTCATTTACTGCTTCTCTGCTGAGAGGAGAGGAGAGCCCTTTCCCCTGAACCTGGAGAATGCTGCCCAGTTGGCTTCTCTGCAGTGCAGCCTGGGACACATCCCTAGATCCTACAGGGCCTTCTCTTTCCTGTGCCATAAGCTACAATGAGGCAGGGCTTCATTTTCAACAGGGGGAAGGAGTAGCAGAAGCTCAGCAGGCTGTCACAGGAGAAAACCACTTAGTTTCTATAGTTTAAACCAAATCAGGACCAAAGCACTATATTGACTTAAAAATGACATGTCCTTAACTGGCAATCATGCTTCTTTTACACGTCTGTTCAAGCTGGGTCCTTTTCTTTCAGGTGTCTCTAATTCCCCAGTTACTGTTTAATCTGTCTCATGGTTGCTGCTTCTTCAACATAAGCAGTTTGGAGCAAATGTCCGGTTATGTGTATTTGACCCAGGCCCATGTGGGTGCACACACAGTTTGTACTCATGTTCTTCTCTTAGCAGGTGCTGTTATCCACGCCATTTACTAAGGGTGGGCTCTGCAAGCACCCCCATGCAGCCCTAACAGTTACTGCCCTCAGTAAATAGCAGGGGTGATAGTTTTTACAGTATTTTCTAGGTGGTCCTCTCTAGCCCACAAGGTTCTGACTTCAGCAGTGGGACATGAGGCTGCATCTCAACAGTGAAGGTGTGAATGACTGCAGATCCTTGTCATCAAGGGGGACACGCACACTAGGCTATAGCTACTGTAGTATTAGAGGGTGCTAACTTCAATAAGGCATAATTTAACTCAAAACTGCCATCAGATCATCAGTTTCTGAATGTGATTTCAGGGCAACGCAAAACTAGTTTGCTAAGGACACCATGTGATTTTTCTGGTAGTTGTAGGGACCAAACCAGATACATCTACTACAATCAAGAGGTTAGGAAGTATTTGGTATTTTAATAATTTTTGAGAGGAGCAAGCAGTACTGAGATACTGGCATGTCAGGTACTACTGAAGAACAGAAGTAGATGAGAAGATTATCTCCTGTTCTTCCATAAAGACCATTGGACGTATTATACATAGGAAAAAGTCAGGCAGATATTTGGTGACCAAAGGAAAGTTAACTTTTGATTTCTGTAATCTGTTATTCTACAAATAAAAATAAGAATATGCCTGAAAGAAAGTTATGGTGGTTTGGCAGTCCTCCCGTAAGGTTGGGTACTATGATTAATTCTCTGTGGTTTGTAAGACTCGCATTAGAAAGTTAGCTCTTAAACGTTAACTTGGCCAGTGAAATTCCCTCCGGGCAAAGACCCTGTGTCTCCCTTGAGTTGTACCGTGGGAATGGGCCCAGTGCAAGTGTGGGTGGTGTTAACGCCATCTTATTCCCAACAACGACACATTCTCAAGCACGTAACCATTTACTCACTATGTTTTGGACACTGTAACTACAGCTCAGCTGAGGGAAAGGGTTTTGTGGCAAGTCCACTTACCAGCTGATGCAATTCCAGTGACATCCGAATGTCATCTCCTATGTAAAACATAAAGCTGAGACTATCTGAATTTGAATTGCCATGCCTGGGAAGACAGGATGTTCTTGCATATTTTAAAATTGGGGGGAATTTTCTTATCCTTGCCGAATAAACGTTTTCCAATCATTTTTAAACCCCACCTTGATATTTTATGGCTACCAGTGAATTAACAGTTCACTAAAGTAACCAGAATAAAACCAACATTGCTTGTGGTGAGTATCAATTAAAATTAAGCAGTGAGAACAAAATGACTCTGCTGCTTTTCCTAACATCTGGAGCTGTCACAGGAGGACATAGTAAGGTCTTCTCATTTCAGATGTGCACTGTTAGAGTTGCACTGCAAATGTTTGAATTTAATGTCTCACTGATTTAGCCATAAGCAGTTTTTGCCCATTTATCTTCAGATTAGTGTAATTCCAGTGTACTATGGTGGAGTTCTCCATAGCACATGGGTTGTGCTCCCAGCTCTGCACATCTCAGCTAGGGTATGGGTGGCATTCTTTGCTTGGAAAATATTGGTCTTGGGACTGGTCATGCAATCAGAAGCGAGCAAGGTAGTGTGTTGCCAAAAGCCGGTTCCTTTGAACGAGAGGCAGAAACTCAAAACATTGCGTTCCCAATCTGTTACAAACATCAGGTGAAATGCAATAGCATTGCTCACCAGTTCAAGGTAAACTATTTTAAATGCCGAATATAAGCGTGGGGTTGGTTTCTATATCTCAGCTAAGAGGCTGTCACCCTTGGTGACTGTCTGAGCATGTTCTCTGAATTCATGATACTTTTGATATTGTCTGCATTGGATGCTCTACAAATGAAGATAAGATATGTGGGTGGATTTCTCAGCCTCGCCCTAGCCCCTGGGGTAAGGCTACCTCTGGATTCATCTGGCTAAAAGAGAGCTAACAGAGTTTGTGAGCTAGGGTTTTACACTGGAAACACTCGTCTATCACAGCGGTCATGTTCATCTGAACACACAAGAGGAGGCAGGTCAGCGGTTGGGAGAATTTGGTTGGGGTGTCCCTGCTCAGAGTGCTAACACCCATCTCTGACTGGCTTCCCACTGCTCCTCATCTTCCCAGTATGCTGTGGCTAGGAAGGGTACGGCACAGGCCAGAGTGCCCTTTGCGTGTGGGGGTGCCCCTGAGCAAAGGAAGGGCTCTCAGCACACACTGCTGACTGGGACTACCTGATCTCCTCTCCATCTCCCAGAGCTGTTTAATGGCCTCCTTAAAATGCTTTTGCCATCAGTAAAATAAAGAGTTTGTACTGTTCTTCACTCTGCTCCTGTGTGGTGGCCCGTTTGGGATAAGTATTCCTCCTTAACCTAGCTGGAAGCCAGTAATGCACGCAGAATTGTAATCCAGTATCTACGTCTGTTTTAATTTCAGAAAACTAATGTATCATCCTCCAGCTCGTCTGCTGCCCCATCCTCAGGATAGCAAAGTTGTGGAAGGGGAGTCTGACCATTTGCATTAATCCGTCTGCCCTGCATTACTCCTCTGGAGAGTCAGATCATAGAGCCTCAGACAAGAGCCACTGCTTTTGTGCTAGATGCTTTGCAGGAAGCTGGCTGACATATGATTTTCTTTAAAAGTTGGGAGGCTATTGACCCCATCAGGCAGCTGATGTGCAGATATAGCCAAATACCCTGTTACTGATTTTCTGGTTAGTAGCAGCAGTGCCCCTGTGAGCAGAGACAGTAAGAGGAAATCTTTAATTATAGAAATGGCAACCTGCTAATGACTTCCATTCCTGCTTTCTCTCCTCTCAGAACATCCCCACCTTGGGAAGCGTAGCAATAACCATGGCGCTGCACAACTGTGATGAGGTGGCGGTAGCTGGGTTTGGCTATGACATGAGTTCACCCAATGCACCGCTGCACTACTATGAGAACATCAAGATGTCTGCCATCAAAGAGGTAGGGAGCTCCTGCTGAGCACATCTTTCTCCCAAGCCTGCTGACTGCCCTGACTCCAGAGCCTGACTGGGATTGTGATGTCAACTTACAGCTTTCCTGTATGGGTCAAAACACAGCTCCACCCATGCATTTGCCTGTAAAATTCTAGACATTCTCCCAAGCGCAATGTGTGTTAAAAATGGTTATTTCTGCTGGGAAAAGTTCTCTGGAATGTGTATATAATGTGATTCCTTCTTCGAGCAGCAGGGAAAAGACTCACATGAATGTTAACTTGAGTAGGGTGAAAGGGAGCAATTCTGCTCTGGGGTTGAAAAGATGTGGCCGCCTCCTGCTTTTTGATCCATTGTATTGCTCTCTAATCCATAGGCTTCTTTTGCTAGATGATCCCCTCCTCAGCCCCTGTGAAATGTGGGGGAGGTGAGATTAGCCCGTGCATGTTAGCTCTCAGCTGACTGTTCAGCAACAGTTAGCTAGTGTAAACACATCACGGCTCTGTGGAGGCTGTTCTTTAAACCCAGATCTACATTGGAAACATTTTCTGGTACTATCACAGTGAGATGAACAGCATTTTTAGAGGAACAAAAGCTCTCGTGTTGGTATAATGCAGCAGTATAAAGACGCTCTTTCAGGTCTATCCATTTCCTGTACCAAACTAGAGCAACCTTGGACACTGGCCAAAGCTTCTCTAGTGGGAAGGTTTGCTGCTTTTTTGGTAGAACTCAGTGTTTCCCAGCTCAGATGTGGCCCAGGTCTTTGTAAGATTGCTTCCCCCTTATCACTGGCTCCTAGGTAGGGAAACTTTCTCAATCCTACTCTACGTTATGAAAAGTTGTATTGTTCATGGACAGTAGCTGTCTCCTGGCACTTGGCATTTGTTCACCTCAAGCACTTTGCCATTGATCCAGGCCGGGAGGGAAGCTGGAAAGTTGTGTTTTTCCAAATCACAACATTGTACGTGTCTTGGGACTCTCACAGGCTGCAGGCTGCATGACCCTAGGCAGACTGAGAGGAATTAGAAATCAGTGATTAGTCAGCTTGAGAAATGAGAGGAGCGTGTCTAATTATCAGAGTAATGAGGCTTTGGAACAACCTCTCAGCAGAGGCCAAAAGAACAAACTGCTTTTGGGAAAAGGCTATGAGGAGGTCCCCAATATATCAAGGGACTGGACATTGTGGCCCTGAGCTACCTTCTGGGCCTGCGGAGGTAGCAAGAAAGTCTGCCTTGCTGGATGGAATAACCATGGATTTAATCTGTTCTGGATGGGAAAGTGAGTGCCCATTTACAGGATTTAAGGGGAACGTCCAGAGAGGAAAACTGATTGAGTCACTATGTACAGAGTTGGTGTCTGGCTTGTGAAATCCTCAAGTGGAATATCATTCTAGCAGTAGTAGCAGAGGTATCACCATCGGCTTGCCCAATTCTGACTCATCTCTGGGCATCTGCTTATAACCACTGCCTGAGACAGGACCCTGTGCTACCCAGGCCCAGGTCTGAGTCTGTACAGCTGGTTCCTTAGTCTTCCAGCAAAAACATGACTACTCCAGAGTGAAAATGAATGCAGATGCCTGGCTCCAGCAGTGGGTACAGAGACTGTTCATGAAAGTTTTGTCACTGCGGTGCCACGGTGAATTGGCTGCATTAGGTGGAGAATCGCTCTTGCCCAGTTGTTCCTACTGTCTCATAAGGATGTCAGTCCCACAGTCTGCTCTTGGGCATGGGGGGGACGCTCACAGCAGGTGTCCTGTGCCAAGCCTGTTTTGCAACCTGGTAGGTGTCTCTGACCTCAAGGACACCTACGCAGGAGCTGACAACCTACGCAGGAGCTGACAAGAATGAAGTTGTCTTGCTCTTGATCCTTACATGGATCAATGGGAAAAGTTGGCAAAAATATTTGAATGACAGAGTCTCTGGTTGAAGTTGCTGGTCCAGATCACTTGGATCTTTGATTGTGGAGGTGAGCACCCTGAGCGGGATGCAGAAGCCAGTGGAAGACAGGAGGGAGTCGCTCTTGGACACCATATATGGTCAAAGGAATAAACCTTGCATGGCACAGGGCAATAGATGAGGATGAACACATGAAATCCAACCAGCAGGGTCTCCTAGAGAGACCAGTTTGTGTCTGGTTTGTCAGGCCTCTGCTGTCTGGAAGCTGTCAGTCATCGTGTCCAGGATGTTCTGTACGGAGGTGAGGGAGCGTGGAAAGGTTCTGGTGAAGCCTCACTAGTTCAGATGTCAGTGGATTTGTTTCTGCAGCCAGGGCTGTTGATGAGAGCTCTGCAGGCCAGCAGAGCTGGTTCTAGGAGGAAGGTTCCTGTTCCACTTGAAAGTTGGTTATCCGATATGTGTCTGTCCATCTAATCCTCACATCCTCACCCACAGGCTCCTCTTATGTTTCGCTGCCCTTGTACAAGAAAAGCCATCTGTTCCCAAGTATCAATAATTAATGCTCCTCCTGCCTCTGCCCCTCCCAGTAGGACAAATTGTTTGTGATATTGTGGAATGGGAAGAGCAGAGAGAGGCTTGCATTTCTTTCTTTCCCATTTAATATTAATGGTAGCTGGTAATTGTTAGTCACCTGAGGGTGAAGTTGAAAGGTGAAAGGCATGATAGTTGGGTTGTGTCTTCTGCAGTTGCCTTCAAAGAACACACAAATGGAGATTTGCCCCAGTCTAGACAGGAAGCGCCCTGCACACTCTGCTTAAAGAGAGACCTGCATGTGGTTTGCAAATCAGGAGGCTGCCCTGCATGAGCACCTTGTGCCAAACGTTGCCCTTGGCACTAGTGAAAGAAGACTGACCCAGAGCCAAGCTCCACCAAGGTTCTTGTCTGTTCCTTCTGCTGACACCCAAAGACCCAAGAGCATCCACAGCATTTTCCTCAGTGTTACTTCGGACCTCCAGGATTGTGTCCAGGTCCAGTTCTTCCTGGTCCTACTCCACATTTCAGCCTCTAAAGGAGCCACTAAAGCAACCTGTGCCTTGAAATTATGCAAGTATTGTCTTTGTCCTCTGTCTGGCCTGCAGACCCATGCAGGCTGGAGTACTTGTTCTTGGGTAGGGGAGCAGAAAAGGTATGCTTAATGTAGCAACATCACAGCACTGAAACAATTGCCATGGGATGCAGCACCATAACATGGGATGTTCCACCATAACAAACATCTCAGGCAGGAGCCCCTGCAGTTTGACCAGGCTTTGGTGGGGCACAACCTCTATTTCTGAAGTTCAAATCTTTTCCCTGACTGCCAGACTCCAGCCTGGATGACTGAAAATCTTCAGTGTTTAAGCCTGGAGAGCAGCTGCAGGGAAGCACTCCAGCTCCACCCTAAAACTATCACTGTCTTTACAGAGGAAATGTAAACACCAGCAGCATCCTGGGTCTGGAGGTGCCACATGTGTGTGTGGCTCGTGGGAGGCTCCCCAGGAACATCCATTGAACCCCTTCCCTTGCCTGGTGTCCACAGGGGCAACGGGCCTGCTGGCGAGTGTGCGTCTTCTCCGTAAGGTGTGTCACAGATTTACACTTGAGGCCTGCTTGACATCTCTCTGGACACCCTTGAAACCCTGTGACTCATCTCCAAGGAATTTGTTCTGATTACATAAAAAAAAAAGCCAGCAAAATGTGCTCGCTTGCTCACAGCTGGGCGGAGATGTCTCTCCCATGCCAAGACCGAGGTGATAAAATCTCTGTGGAAATGAACGTGATTTTTCCTGTTGCTCTGTGGGACTGGCGGGTGAATTTCCAAGAGGCGAAACAGGCAGGCCAAGTGTATAGTTTTGCTTAGTCTTTTACTATCCCTGCAGGGGTGAAAGCCCTCAAGGTCCAAGATTGTGCTGCAGTTGCTACCGTAGGAGGCAGCTGCCTCCACTGCCTCTTCCAGCATCTCAAGACTGCCGAGAGCTGGGCAGGCGTTTCCTGCCCCACCGGAAAAGGCCTCTGTGAGGAGGCAGATGCTCTGGAGCTTCACCGGTGTTACCAGTCATGGGGAGGTATATGGTCTTGGGACCCTGGTCAGTAGTATGGCTGCAAAACACGTATGGATTCTCCTGTGCTTGTGAGCTCTCATGGGAATAAATTTCTCTGGTTTAGTCCTGGATGGCTTCCTTACCCTCTGTCCTGGGTAGGTCGGTGTGCCCCAGCCAGGGTATGTCCAGACAGACCTGGTGGAGAAGACCATTTTCTGTTCATAAGTGTGCTCCAAAGAGCTGGAAGCACACTGGTGCAGTGCTTTCAGTTTCAGGCTGTGAGCTGGAAGATCAGTGCTTGCAGTTCAAAACTGCCCCTCGATCCCAGCTCCACTGCCCAGCACCTTCCCCCCTTGTCTCTCCTCTTCTCCCCATAGTGGCCAGGGCTGCAGAGTACCTGGCCTGCACTTCAGCAGGGGTTTTCTGGGTGGTATGAAGACACTCTGCTGTTCTCTGGTCTGTTACTGGGAGACTGCTGACCAGTAGACCCCATGCTGTCGTGTAAATTCTCATAGGTGATTTTTCAGATCTGATCCTGTCTTTTTGTTTTAACTTACAAAATACAGAAGGTCCAAGTGTGTCATCTCCCTTCAGTTACTATTTTCCCTATTCCCAGAAAATCTGCAACAGCTTTCAACCCTTGGCTGCTTCCATGAATACTGTACAGAAAATGATTGAGTCCTTGCCAAGGTGTCTGCTCACTTGTTTCTGTTTTCGTGGCAGAGTCCTTTGGAGCTGAATTTTGATAAGTTTATTGTATTTTTATTTCTTGCTCAGGTCCTGTAATGCTTCCTGCCCAAGCACTCCATAAAAGTGTATTTTTATCACAGGTCTTCTATTTTATCACTGTCTTCTATTAATGTTAGAAGTGTCAGACCCACTGAGAACATGGCAAAGGAAACATAGCAAAGGAAACATGGAAATGGAGGTGAGGAAAAAGCGAATTAATTTTGAAATAGAGTGAAGGCTTTTCCGGATAAAAAAATAATTAATCTGCCTATAAGGATTACTATAGACCTTCATTGCTAATGGCAAAACAGGCTAGTGTTTCAGGCAGAAATTATTTCATGATGGGAAAGTGACAGTATTCAGAATAGTAAAAACATATCCATAAGGAGTTGATGAAACTGAGAGAGCAGGAGGCTGTGCTAAATCATGGGAATGAAGCACAAGACTGGCTCCCAGCATCTGTCCTCTGTGTGCTCTGCCCTGAGCCTGGCAGCACACAGCCTTCCGCAGTCTCGTGAGGTGAGCTTCAGTCTCCTGGTCGTTTCTTGCAGGAGCATGAACGTGACCAAGGAGTCACCTCAGACACAACACAGGGAGCACCCCGAGCTGTCTTCTCAGCAGCTGGCTGCAGACTGCTTCATGCACTTGTGGTTGGTAAAAATGGACAACACGTGGTTAAAAGCCCCCCTTATGCACCCAGAGCCCATTTGTGTCGTACAGTGGAGCTGCTGACTGGTCTTCTTTTTCACTGTAGAAGCAGATCAAGCGCCAATGCCGATGTCGTTGGAGGTGTCAGCTCCTTTGATACAGCTGTGCCTGGCACTTCAGTGACTTGCTGCCTGACCCAAGGGGGAGGTGGCGTGACTGCCTTTGATGGCTTCTTTCTGATCATTGGCTCCGCTTCCCCAGCAGGTCTTTGTGGGATGCTGGAGGACACCATCTTGTAACACTTCTTATTCAGCCTGTGTAAGGGCTGTCACAAGGGCCAGGGGAGGTGGCCTGCAGCACACAGTGACACACAGCTTTGTCTCTGTCTCTCCCTGCCAGCAGCTACCTCTCAGAATAATCCACAAACATCAAGTTTGGAGACTTGGCCCATAAAGGCACAAACAATAGTGCTTTATCATCATCTGGGCTCTCTCTGTGAAGCCGTCCTTTGCATTTTAAATCAACGCAAGTTGCTTGGGAGGGGGTGGTTGGGCTGCTTCAGCCCTCCAAGTACCTTAAAGTTTGCGGTAGCCAACAAGAAGAACAAAACTCCTTTGAAAGCCAGGCAGATGTCTAGCCTGGTGATTTATAGACTGAAAACACAGCTATTCGAGCCAGGCTGATGAATTGCGATTGGAGTACAAGGAATGGTGCAGACTGAAATGGAGGTCAGCTTTGGAGGGGGAGGTTAGGGGCTGGGGCAGGGGGACCTCTGAAAGGGCAGTGCTTTTTCTTGGGGCCGCCAGTGATGACTGATGAGGTTTATACATTTTTGTCTTTGTTTAAAAGCCACCTGTTTGACAGCGTTTTGGCTGAACGAAGGCCTCACATGCTGTTCCTGTGCATAAGGACTGTGTGTCTATGTAATAGAAATCTGGAAAAGATTGATGGAATAGCAGTCACGACCAGAGCACAGGTATTGACTTGTTCAGTAGGATAGAAGTATGGTAAGACTTGTGGGGTACCACTATGCACTAAACAGCAAGGAAGGTAAGGCTGTAGGATAGACAAAAACAGAATTAGGGTTTGGACAAGATCTCTGTAGGAAAAGACAGTAAAAGACCTACAGGGGTGTGCTAGAGCCCAGCTGCTGATCCCAGTATTGAACACAGACCTCTGTAGGGGTGCTAGGTACCACCAGAAATTGCACTGTCACAGATGTACGTTGGCAGTCAGTATTACTGTCAAGGGGAGAGCCCAGGTATTGTGGGATGTGTTAGCTAGCACAGCTCTTCTCACCAACAGGGGCACAAGAAGATCTGATGGCCTTTCAGAACTGTTTTTAGCAGGCATGAAGACCTTGCGGAGGGACATTTTAGCCTTTGATATAGTGCCTTCATGGTTAAATGAAAGGCAACAGAAGGGATGTTATAACTCAGATTTTTCTTCCAAAAGGAGGGAGCTCAATAAGCAGGGCAGCACTGGTGTGACGCTCAGCAGTGCTGGCAGGGTGCTCAGTGGAACTGGGACATGTGTGCAGACTATGACCTCTCTGGATTTAAGCCTAGCCTAGGAGAACAGGCTACCAAAAGCAAATGCACTGAAGAGCTTGTGGACTCGTTCTAGACTTGAGATTATTTTTTTTCTCTGTCAAAAGTGCAAAAAATAATCTGCAATTCATGTTTGCAGCAAGGGGAGAACTGGCGGGAAAAGGCACTGCTTCACAGTGGTGTTAGAAATAAGAGTGGGAGAGAGCATCAGGCAGTGAGGAGACTTCACCCTGATGGTTGGAAGGGACAGGAATAAAGTAAAAACTGGCAAAAGTCAAGCTGAATTAGATCTTGCAAAGGAAAATAAACAAACCCTGGACAGTCCCACTGCCAAACAAATAATATGGAAACAAGGCAAGAGCTACCAGGGCTGTGGCATCCAGGGACGTGAAGGAAGCAGAAGGAGTAGGGGTTAAAGAGCCAAAGCGTGAACTACATGAATGAACATTTTTACGCCCATAAGAGTAATACAACAAACATGAGGGAAAGGGTGGCTTACAGTGAGAAGTTCATAGAAACAGAAAATGACTGGGTCAGCAGTGAAAGGCAAAAGCCATTGAAGCTAATGCACTAGGTGTGAGAGCCTGAGATCTCTCTGTTCCAACCACTGCACTGTTGAGGCAATTAAGCTGCAAGTCCAGAGGAAAAGGTCCTCAATAAATCTGTCAGGTTACACGTGGTTCCACAGGATTAGATTGTAGTGGACATAATATCTCTTTTTCCTTTCTTTTTTTTGAGGGGTGGGAGCGAGGCAAGGAAAATAACCCTGTCAAATTCAGACTTCTTAATCTGACCTTAGAGGTACTTTTCAGAACTTCAGAGCAGAGTTTAAATGAAAAAATAGTTTAAATAGTTAAATACTGAAAGTAAACAGAGCATGGATTTACCAAAGGCAGGTTACCAAAACTAATTTGATATCTTTATTTGATTTTTTAAAAATTCATTCTGGGGACAGAGTAGTAGCTCAGTCTGTCTGAAGTTCAGTTAAGCATGTGATACTGTGCCGTGTGAGATAGTATTAGTTAAGCTTCAGAAGCTACGGTTTGGTGAAACACCTGTATGTGAATAGTCTCTCTAAAGGAGAACACAAAGAGCAGCGCTGAATGGACGGCTGGGAGTTCCCCTGCAGGAGGTCATGTTTAGTGTTTGCTTTAATGATTTTTGGCACAGGAGGCAGTGGCGTGCAATTGGAATTTGTGATGATACAAAACCAGGTGTGGTCAATACAAAGGAGAATCAAAATACCATCCAGGAAGACCATGAGCACCTTGAGAAAAGGAGTAAACTGGGTGGCATGAAACCTAAGAGTATGAATGGAAGGTCATGTTATTTGGGGCATTAACAGAAATTTTGACACTAAGCTGGGAAAGCATTATTTGGCAATGGCAGAGGAGGAAAATGCCTAGATAAGTATGAATAAATCACAGGATAATTCAGGGTGCCAGGCTCGTACTGTGAAAGAAAAGGCAAATACAGCTCTGGAAAGACTTGAGGAAAGGACTTGTAGAGACAGAATTGCCTCTGCATGAGGCAATGGTGAGCCCTTTTTCTGCTTCCCGAGAAGTAAATTTGGAGTAAATAGGGACAGAGGAAGCTACGATACTTCTGGGAAGTTTCACAGTTTTCATAATGGAAATGAACAGCCTCTTTTGGTAGAAGGAAAAAGAAAACGTGGCTTGTTTAGCTTGGTAAAATGAAGACCAAGAAGAGATACAATTGGTCTCTCCTCTATGTATTAAGAATAAGCAGGAGCTAAAAGAGCTTTTTAAAGTTTCAAGTTGGTGTAAGAATGACTGGGCTTAAAGGAGCTGTGAGTAAAACTTTCCTAAATATGAAAAGAGGAGGGTGCCCAGCCCTCCTTTTGTTTCAGTATGTGTGCATCCTGAGGGGTGCAGGTGGGCCAGGGCAGTCTGCGGTGCTGCCGTGTCCGGGCGGATGGACTGAGAGAGAAGGGGGCAACAGGTCCTGAACGAGGCAGGGCACTGGTGTCAGGGGAGGTGAAGCTGTGGCTCAGGAGTGCCCATAAAACGCCTAGTGTGCATGGTCACCATGCCGGGACCAGAGCAAGGGTGTGGGCAAGGCAGAATCAAGAAAAATAAGTAGCTCTAGAGACAAGGCAGTGCAGGTTAAAGGTAGAAATAAATTGGCACCAGTGGAGACTGGAAACCGACTGTTAGCAGTGAAGTAGCCCTTCTTGCTGCTGCTGTGGTTTCGGTGCAGGTTTTTGGGGAGAAATGCTGCTGACTTGCAGAAATACAGATGAGGTAACAGAACTGAGAAACCTCATGCTTTACAACTTGCTGTTTTTCTTGAATGCATTCTTCATTGACTTCACTCTCTCAGATTTAATTTTCCTGTATTTTAAGGTATTACAATATACTCGATAAGACTAATGTGCTCTGAAGCTGAGACATTCCCCAATTGTAACTGATTACAGATGGGGAGCTGACCTTCTTTGTGGGTTGGTCTCTGAAACATTTTCTTAGTCTTAAAATATTCTACTTGGCTTCTCTTGAAGGCACAGAGGATGTTTTATGCTTCCTTGTGGAGTCGTCAAGAAAAAAAGGATGGGTGGTTTGGGGCTGGTGCATTTGCATAACCCTGAAAGGTGGCTTTAACTGATGATAAATTTTGATCTAATAACTGTGACCAAACGATCACACATCAGACCAACTGCCACCTCTCTGGGACAGACAGCCGTAACAGTGCATCTGCTTGCAGAGCGACTCTCTCCCTGCTCTTTCTCTCTCCACTGAAAAGAGCATACATCTACTAATCACAGAGAGACACAAAGCAAAGGAAATCCCAGCCTGATCCCCAAACAGCAAGAAGGGCTCTGGAGCCTCCTGGGACATTCCTGGTGGAGCTCCCAGAAGTTCATTATCCCGGTGGTGGGCTCAGACAAGCAGCCCGTTTGTTTGCACAAATTGGAACAAATGATTGGGCTAAGTGATCTTAAGGGTCTTTCCCAA
>VZTV01128592.1:0-37005 GCA_013400875.1 Anhinga rufa
ACAACAACAAAAAACCCCAATCCCAAGCCACGGTTTGGTAGAAGTTTTGAATGTTGGATTGGGGCCGTTGGCACAAAGAAGGGGCACACAGAATTGCATGGGGCTGGGTGGCTTGGGGGAGTTAATCGTGGTGTTATTTTACACATCTACAACACTTTTATTGTGCAGTAACTCATGAGTTATGGGTCCTCTGCAATTGCAAAATAAATCCTTTAATTAACCACCTAGTCAGAAACAATTTAACCTCCTCAGTGTATCTCATAAACTACATTAGCCCCAGATTTATTTAGAATAGTGTTGTGCAAGCGTGATATATTTACATTAAGAAGTATATGCCCTTTGTTATGTCAAGTATACTGGGACAAGGAAACACAAATCTGTTTTATATGGTTTCATCCATGGCTTTTAATGATTTTACAGCGTGTTTCCCAAATAGAAGCAAATGCATTTTCCACTGAGTGTTACATGAAAGCAGGCAGGATGATAACTATTTCATGTATTCATTGCTCCTTGCTAGGGACTACTTCACAGACAACAGTGTTAGAGAGAAACCTTACTCTGCTTGTAGGTCCAGTGAAGTCAAACCATGCAGTGACATGTTGACGAGCAAGGATTCTCTTTCTCGAATCCTGAAGAGTTTGTTTCTGTCTTTCAACAGAGGTGTGAACACAAGGCCAGTCAGTATAATAAATCTTATAGGCTGCCAGAAATAGAACATGCTTTGTGGTTTATGAGTTTAAGAACATTAAAGAGGTTCAAGAGAGTTCCTCTTTTAATGTAACCAAGTAGAAAAGCCGACAAAAATAAGAAGTCATAAAGGAGACTGAATGAAGTGCCAAAAGCACTAATGAATGGATATAGAACAATCAGCTTTGTGTTTCATGAAACGTTTCAGCGGCTGTGTTGGACTGATGGATCGGTTTGCTTTTTGGATGAGATACATGCCGACCCACAGATTCTCAGGGAACCTCCACTGAGCGGCGATGCGGGTGCTCCTGCTGCTTGCACCGTACCTGGCAACAGCAACGCACATCAATTACATTTGTAACTCATCTCAATTCTTTCCCCCAAATAATTTTTCCTTAAAAAAAAGACTTTTCTCTGAACTTACTAGATGGCAAGAGCAATAGCAATCATGTAGAGGAGAAACTGTTAACTGCCACATTTCCTTTTGCCTGGGGCAAAAGTCTGACAGGCCGGGCTGGTGGCCGCAGCAGGGTTGGGCGCTTGGTTTGCCAGTGCCACCAGGGGTAGCGTGGCGGTCACTGGAGTCGGGGGAATCCTCTGCCAGGCCCTCCTGGAAAACCGCTTCCCAGGAAGACTGGTCAGGGATCAGGTGGGATCGGATCACGGGCGGTGACTATTCTTTGGGTATCTTCAGCCAAGCCAAAGCGCAGTCGAGAGCAGCCGCAGGACCTCGGCGGGGTGTTGGGGATCGGGACGGCCAAGCGTGCTGTCCTGCACGGGGCTTGCTCTGCTGCAGCACCCCGTGATGCAGTGCCTGGGGCTCAGTGGTGCGTTTGGGTCCTGGTTAGTTATTCCGCTGTCTGAGCTGATGCCCATCATCTGTTTGGGCCCCAACGCAACCCTTCTTGCTGTAAGATCTGCCAGCCTGACCCTCAGCAGAATCATGAGCTCAGCTGGGAGCCCATCCTCTTCCACAGGAGGGGCCAGGGTGGACTGGGACAGGAGCACAGGAGATGGCACAACGGGTGATCGCAGTCCCACTGCTGTGCAAAATTGCACAAAGCGGCAATACGCAGGCTGTGTAGCGGCAATGCTTGCTGGACGTAGGCCAAAACATCACACTGCTCTGTTATCTCCAGCAAATATGTCAAAAAACTTACTATATTATTCAAGCTCTGGCCTATGATGTTTTAGCTGGTGTTTTTGTTTGTAGGAATGAAAGCTAACAGGCTGTCACAAAATTGTTGAGAAACCTAGTTAGCAGGAATTAAAAAAAAAAAAAGCCACCAAGTTGTGGAGTGCGGCAGGCTAATGACATAAGGCCTGGCCCTCCAAGTGATCTGTTAGCAGATGATGGATGAATGTGCACCTCACTCGGCAGCGCCACCAGCCTTGCTCCATTCTTGAATATCTGTCAAGATGTTAAGTGGACGACTGCAATCAGCAGTGAAATAAGACCTGTGTAAGCTGATGTTCCACTTAGAAAAGAAAACAAAATTCCTACCACCTAATATGAGACTACACCAGTCAACACACAAAGGCCTTTCAAGCAGGCTAGGTATCTGATAAAATCTTTACACCTCATTATCATTTGTAATTTAGAGATATGGGTACAGCTGTATCTACAAACAGTGCATGATGACATTTCCAGGGATTTTTATCAGTGGCTGTTTCCAGCAAACAGCTCTTCATTCATACATGCACTTTTATATTCCTTCTAATGTGTTCTGTTATTCAAACTTTATCTCGCTGAGAAGGGTAGGCTGCCTGTTAAAAATGTCCCTTCAGTAAGAAAAAAGGCAGCCTTCTAGTTCTCTGCAATGGAAGTTTGGTCTTGGCTAATTCCATCTAGTCGAGTTTCTTTTCTAGAAGGTGACAAGGAATGGAGAATTCGCTTTCTTTAGGTGCAGAAAAGTACTCTTAGGGAGAAAAATAACAATATGAATGTTAACCGAAGTGCAGTTTTGAGTAAATATGTAGGACAGGACAGCCCAGAAACAACATCAAGCTTTGTTGCCGTTTAATCTGAGCCTTCCTGATTGCTTTCACCCGCATAGTTTGGATTACAGAGGATATTAGCAGATGCAATTGAATGCACAGCAGTTTGCTGTGAGAAGGCAATCAGCTGTGTAAGCACCTTGACTTCCTCAGGATTATAATAGAGGTTTGCAGGATGGATGTTGAGGCTGGAGAAAGTGCACCTCGAGGATTAGCTCCATGCCACGGCAGAAAACACTCTGAAGTATAAATGTTCATACAGCTCAGTCCTGACCAGAACTTGATGACTTGGTGGCGCCAGGCCAGCTTCCATGCTTGGTTACTCCTGTGCAGACTTTATGGGATGCCATGGGGGGGAAGCCCTCGACGTGTGCAGGAGCCCGTCCCTGGGCACAGAATACTGCTGCTCTCTCACTGCCTGGCTAGGATTGGTGGTGCCCCACCTGGAGCAACCAGGCTGCATCTCCTCTTGTGTGTCTAGGCTCCCTTCCAAAGGGGAGCAGGGTGCAGAGAAAGATGCTTTATTTCCAGGTCTTATCCCAGAAAGCAGCTGGGAGATAGTCAAGGCACAGCCCCGTGGAGGCCCAGTGGAGCTCTCCATCCCACCACGTAGGCACAGTGTCCGTGAGCAGTGCTCTCTGTGCTCTTGGCACGGTGCTGGATGCCGTGCCTGGCGTTTTACACAGATCACCAGTTCACTGACACTGTGACATGGTTCTTCCCTCTCCTTTGTTGCCCTGGAGCATGGATGTTGCTCTGGTCCTCTGGGATGCCCAATCTCATTCTTCAAATGGATACTTTCCTTTTTTTAGTGTGTATGTCTGGAGAAAACAGGCAGGTGTTGCAGAAGTCCTGCTCCACTTTCCTCCCAGCCTCCCCTCAGTCTGTGTTTTGGGATGTCGGACCCAGGCTTTGACCTTCTCCCATAAACGTTGCTTCACACGAGCACTGGGAGCCTCTGGGAGCAAGGAGGCATGGCTCCGGGAGGTGGTCACGAACGGCTGGCGGAAGGTCAGTGAGGAGACTTGGAAATGGATCCAGACCTCCAGGTCATTCCTGTTTCCATTGCTCCCCATTGGGGCAAGGGCAGCATCAGAATACACGTTATCCACAAAATTACGGGGATGCTTTGGTGCTAAGGAGCATCTTGGCACGGGTGTCAGGCGGGGCAGGGCCCTGGGGACCCCGGCGGTGTCTGCAGGTTTGTGAGGTTCGTGAAGTGACTGCCCACGCATGAAGTGATTGCGACCACTGCGTGCTCAGCAAAGAGGTCCTTCCCTCTCTTGCTGTAAATCCAAAGGGATGTATCCTGGAGTTACTAGGCAGGTCCCCCTGTAGCTGAAGTCAGTCTGAGCTCAGACTACCACGGAGGGTACAGGACAGATCCCTCAGCAGCATGTGCGAAGGGTGCTGGGCACTTGGTCGGGCCTTATTTTTGGGATTTATTTTGAAAAAACTACATGCAGTTTGATCTATGAAGTTTAATATAATAGTTGAGAAATATTCCAGTGACAAATACATAACCATAATTTCTAATAATATTAATGAAATTTTAACTGGGATGGAACTCCCTGTAATAGATGAGAGCTCTCCTTTTTTTTTCTAGCTGTCTTTACAGCATTTTGCTCCTTTACTTTCCCAGTGTGAGCTGACTGTGATTTTTAGGGTTATAGTCATAAATAAAAAGGAGAGACTGCAAAACATTTTGCAGAATTTTTCCTTGCCAAAGACGTTGATCCCAACCTGATTCAAATATTGGACAAGCAGCAATAAAAATTATTACTGTTGTTACTATTAGAAATGTTATGTGATTCTAAAAGGCGAGATCTTAAAGAATAAAGACCCCGATAGCCACGCAGTGTTGCTGATCTCCCTTCAAGCTGCAGATACTCCCACGTTCTCCTTCATGTCCTATGTGAAGAGGCTCAGTCCGGCGCAGTGCAGTTCCTATGCGTTGACGTGACCCTTCGTGATACGCCATTTAGTGGAGTCTAGATGCGTTGTGCATGTAGTATCATGTCACTTGCTACTCCCGAGTGTTGTGTTTGTAAAATGCCATGGCTGTGTGGTCCGGTTTGTTTCTTGAAAGCCAAGAGTGCTGCTTATGGCATACATGTGATACATCATCTAGCCCTTTGCAACGTTTTCTTTTTCCCCGTGTCCTAGCTCTTTTCTGAAAATCGGTGTGACCGTCCTAAGACACCTTTTGTACAGACTCTCTCACTGTGGACGTGCCAATAACTTGCTGTTTTCCTTGTGTAACTGGAAGGGACAAGTAGAGATCTAAATTTAACTGAAAATAGTGATTGAAATACATACGTTTCATTTGTTGTATAAAAAGAGAGTTCTTGACCCCATAGTTATTTATGCTGTTCTATTTATTATTATCTCTGCACAATTTCACTGAGAAGAATAATAGCCAGGAAGACTGTTTAAAGGGAGAAGGTAAAGAAGAAGGGAGAGGATGGAGGGTTGGAGGAAGGCGAGAGTACAGGTTAGATAGGCATAGGTAGTGATTAATGAAGATGTAGACTCTTTCTCAGGCACTGATGCAGCAGCTCGCTGAAAGGCTGGAGCAGGACTCCTGATGGGGCTGCAGTCCTGGGAAGAAGGATCGGTTTTGTTGCTCTAAAAAGCTTGTGGCGGGTCGCTGCTGTTGTGTTACTAGTCTCCCTGCCCAGCACAGTGTTTAAAGCCTGTTTCAGCTTTCTGGGCTGAAAACAGTCGGTGTGCCATTTCAGGCAACACAGTACAACGTACCATGAAACTGCTTAATGCTGTAGAAAATTGCTAATGCAACAAAACAGAGCCCCTTGAAAAATCAGCTAACGCTTCATTATGCCTTCCTGGGTCCCTTTTGACCCCATTCAGAGGAGCATCGCTTCCCACAGAAGAGCTGCAGTTCAGAGGTGCTGCTTGGATGTCTGCTGTGACCGCCTCCTGGACCCTCCCTGGTATTGCCTGCTTTTGCACCAGGAAGGAATGCTAAAAAGCTGCTCTTGCAGTCACTCAGCAGAATGCTGCATCGGGTATTGCAAGTCTCCAGCAAAGCTCAGTCTAGTGCCCTGGTCAGGGGAGCCCAGAGGAAAAAGACTGAGGGATGCTCAGTGTTCCTTTTGCTCCCTTTGCCCGCTCTTCTGCAGGGGCTGCTTTACCGAAGGGGGAATGCACGGGCGTTGGGAGAGGGTTCTCAGCAGATGCTGGCATCGGCATGTTCTCTGTGCAGGCATTATTTGGCGATTTAGTCTCTGCTAAGGGGGTCACCTGAGCTACAGCAGTAGGAGAAGGATCTGTAGCCGAAGCAGTAATACACTTCATCTTATGGTAGATGATGTCATTTTATGTTGGGTTGGCAAAAACACTGTCCTTCAGATTGGGTGCTGACCTGCAGTGTCATGCTAACTGGGGGCGAGGCTCCCAGTCATTAAGCGGTGAAATACGTCTTACGTAGCAAAAGGAAAGCCAGTTTCTATTATTTCTCCTATTATTTGCATTATGGCAGTTTCTGAGGGCCCTGTCTAGATCACGGTTAGATGCTGTCCTGGTGATAAAAGCTTAGGCATGGACCCTTAAACACCTGATGGGTCTGAGTCTACTTTTAGTAAAATACAGACAAAACCCCCATATATAAGGTCTCCCTGATTTAGCAATGAGAAAGAATATGATAGTATGCATATCACATAGCTCATCAGGCCATAAAAATTAGGTTAGCAAAGATTACTGAGTAAAGGAACTAAATGCAAATGTAAATGCAAAAAAAAAAAAGGCATAGTATGTGCATAAATATGTTCCAGGCAAAAAATGTAGGGACTCCTATGGGAAAAGGCAATTACAGAATGTCATACTTTCTGGGAGAATAAAAGTTCATTGAGATATGTCAGCCTTTCTCAGGGGGACAGGAGAGTTAAAGCAGCAGAAACAACTGCTATGGTGATTCCGTATTTATTTTTATCTGTCCGATAAACTGCCTAAGCAGGAATAGCTGGGTGATCATGGATAACCTAGAGAAACAGAGATGAGGGAGAGGAGATGAGATGCATGGCTGCAGTTCCTGTTGCTGCTTTAGCTACAGGAGTATAAGAATACTCAAGGTTGAAAGGAGCATAAAAATACTCAAACCCAGCGTGACATTACATGCGTTTCTAGAGAAGTGTGAAGGGGCTCCACATCATTGAAAGTCAGGCGACATAAAAGGTGCTTGGGCCTTTCTGAAAGGAGCGGGGGAGCCTGCGGTTGTGTTGATAGACTTAAGCCCCTTCCAGCCTCTCTGCAGCTGGGTAAATCTCCCTAGGATTGGGCTGGCTAACAGAAATATTGGCATTCCTCAGTGCTGGGTGAGTGAGTACAACTGATTCATTTCTTTGCTCTGCAGAGTAATTCTAAGCAGCTTCTTTTTAACTGAAAGGATCAAAGTCCCCAAATGAGAATGTGGTGAACTTGATACTTCTCCACAAGCCCAATAGGCATGGACAATATACATTCTGTAACCGAAACCTTTTGGGGTTTGTGTAATACAATACCCTTTCTGTAACCCCCACCCTTTTCTCCATCCTCGTGACCCTGCTGCAGCTAAGGGACCGGACAGTAGAAAAACATGTCAAGCATGAAAAGCAGCAACTTGAGGGCAAACATGACCCCTCCACTGCTAGTTACTGAACTTCTGAAAGTACGTCAAGCAAGCAGAATCAGCTAAAAAGGGAGGCCAGGGACACCTCATGTTGTGCGAGATGGGAGGTTAGGTCTTTGCTCTTTAGAACTAAAGTGTTTTGTTTTAATCATGGGGAGAGCTGCTGGCTTGGCACTGTGTGAAATAGATTTAGAAATCCTGAGGAAGGAGGAATTTCTCAAAACAGTAAGGAAAACAAAAGTCAGCAACAGGGAAGAATTGGCCAGCATTTTTACAACAGGAAATGTGGAGGATACTGCGAAGAGAAAATTAATGACACTGGGAGTATGATCCTGTTAGCTGTTATTGTTGACACCTCATCATTTCCAGACTAAAATGCCAGCTAAGGCCATGTTTCACTTGACACTAACTTAGGTCATCTTTGCCTTGCCCAGAGAAAAAGAAACATCAAGCAAGAGATCGAAACTCTCTAATAAAAATGGAGCACATCCTGAGAAACTCCTTTGCGTTTGGGATCAGATCAGCAGCAACAACATGGCTGCTGCAAAAACTCTGGTGCAATCAACGCAAAAATATTTTGCTGCATTTTATTTTCTGAGGTAGAATAAATGTTCCATTTTGAGCAGTGGAAAATGCTAGCTATACCTATTTTAAACACAAGTGTAATGTTTTATAGCCCATAGAGGGATAATTACAAAGTACAAAATCACAGATTTTATAGCAGATTTTCCCAGGAGTGCAGTTAGGAAAACAGTATGTGTCATGTAGCCAATTTAGATAATGATTCTGATAAAGATAAACTGAATTGTTTATAATAAGTAATTGGGTCTACAAAGGCCCAAATGACACAGACGAGTACACAAGCTTAGAGGCACAGGAACTGCAGCCCTGGATCATGTGCATCAGCTCCTGCTTCCCAACTGCGATGCCTCTGCCCAGATTGTGTTTGGTTTGGAGCTGACGCTGGGGCTGAGCTCTGTAATGCAGTTAACTTTCTCAGGAATAGTAAGGATTAAAAACAGTTCAAAAGTTTTTTCCATTGCTGAGATTCCAAGGTGGTGGCTCTTGCAAGGGTCTGTGCTGGGAGAAACTGTGCTTAGGGGAGCTGAACTGGGAGAGACGCCTGAAAGCCTGAAAATGGGAAAGAAAAGCCACGGCTTCCCTGCTCCTAAGGAAGTCCTAGGGCTCTTTCAGAGCTGAACCATGAAGAATACTGGCCTGGTAAATATACAGTGGCACTTTACCACAGGCAGGAGATTACTTGTTGAGTAGATTATCTCTCTTGAGATAAGACAAAATCCTTCAGACTGGAGTGGAGTATCTTGCCTAGCCTATTAGTAGATGACAAGATGCAGTTTGGGCCCAGTAAGCCTCTATCAATCACAAGATGAAGTAAAGCCCTAATTATCATTTAATTGCTGCCTTCAGCTTGAGCTGCCCTTCTTCACAGCTTTCTGCATCCATTTGAGATTAGGTTGCACTAAAATGAGAACTGTAAAGGGCCTGGCAAAGGTGTGAAATTCCCTGGGTAACTGAATTAATGGCAGTGTGTTCCTGCTGCTGGGGGGTTTCTGTTCTCTATGAAGACAGAATGAGTGAGGGCAAAGGGACATAATGGGGAATTGGCAGCGATAGCTCTCAGCCATTTGTTCACAGAAAAAAATGACATAGAACACGCTGGTTTGGCCAAACTCAAGGGGAACAAAGGAAATACCACTCTCAAACATTTGATTTTATGCTAATTTTGTGGAATTACTTTGTGAACTATTTTGTTGAATAAGAAAAAGTAGTAATGTGTCCACATAGGCCTGTGCAGTTGAGTATGAGCTGCAGAATATGAGCATTGGTAACCGTAGTTTTTCTCTTCCACGTTATTCTTCTAGGGCATTTTGAAATGGATTGACATACGGGTTTGGGGTATTTGGGATTTGGCTTGGTTTAGTTTTTAGGTAAAGCTTGTTGTTGATCTGTTTTCATATGCACTGCATGGCAGGCGTGTTTTCTAAGTAAACTGCAGAAGCAGAACGGTGTTTCTCACGATGAAACTCTTAGCAGCAGCCCTGACACTGACATTCATCATTAAGACACTTGTCTGCACTATGTAAGTTTGCAACATTAAATCCAGTTTCAAAGATAATTACAGGCCATTAGTACCTGACACATGGAGTTTAATAAGAGAGTAAATATTGTGGTGATCTTTGGAAATGCATAAATAAATAGATAAATACACAAAATAGAGTTGTCTGGCTTTAAAAATGAGCTCTTAAAACTGGTATTGCCTGAGAAACAGGTGTAGTTGGAACTGGTCACTTAACCTCTTTAGATGAAAGACATAGTTCTATGAATCCATCATTTTACTAGTCTGCCTGGCAAGCAAATGCTACTTTTCCTAAACAGGTATTGCACAGTACATGTGTGGGGTGCCCTGTAACAAGGTGAGCTGTGCAAACTTAATACCTGGGAGCGCAGGGCCAGCCCTTCCGTGGTGGTGGGACTCCAGGAGTTAAATATTGGGAAGCCTTAGGAGTATTTCCAGAAAATCAGCATTTATAGCTTGACAGATTTTTAACGCATACCTCTTCATTTAAAATAAAACACCTGAGTGTTCCCAACGATGTAGCTGGAATTCCTTTCTCCGGGCGCTTCTTCATTTCAACCCTTTAAAACCCTTCATAGTGACAGTGCTCAATGCCTTTTACCACACATTCATTTATCCACTTAATGTCAAGGGGTTCGGGGTCCTCCTTGTCCCTGCCTGAAGGCTCCACTACTCTTACCCACACGGTTTACAAGCCTATCCTTGGTGATCCAAAGCGCTAGCACGTACAGCAGATCTTTCACTTGGGGTGGATGTGCTCAGAGGTGAACAGGTTTCTTTGAAGCAGCAGCATCTGGACTGAAGGCCAGGAGCGTTGCTGGCTGGGCAGTCCGGGGAAGTGCTGTGCCTTTGCTGATACCGAAGCAGCCCTGTAGGCTCTGGACGGCCCGTGGTGGGGCGGCGAGTTAGGAAACAGCAGTGCATCCCCTGAGATTATCCTTGGCTAGTGCGCTCGCTTCAGCAGATCAAATACTTCTCTTAGAACTGACTTCAGGCCACAAAATCTAAGGATTAGGAGGCTTTTGCGGGGCAGATGAGTGTGCACATCACAGCCTGTGCAGGACACCTCTGGGCACCGGGGTAGCCAGCTGTGTGGAGCACGTGGAGATGAAATCTGCCTATCTGCAGAAGCTTTGAGACTAAATGCCGTTCTTGCACGGGACCATTAAGTACAGTTTAACACATTAACACAGGAGAAGGAAGTAGACTTGCCCAGTAAAAAAATTTTTCTTTAGAAACAAAATAAACTTGGTGTTAGGAACAGAGCTAAAAGGATGTCGGAATCCTCCTTTTTTTGAGAATATTATTTTTATCTAGCCATTATAACTGTAAAAAGGCAAAGGATGGAACTGAAGCAACTGTTATTTGCCAGAGACTTCGCTACAGCTTTTTTTTTTTCCCCAAACTGTCCAGTTTAACCTAACAGAGCTTGTTATGGCTATCTTGCTGTATTTCTCAGATGCTTGAGAAAATTTCCGTGCTGAGATTTTATATAGACAGATTTAAGCCAATAGTAGTTTTTGCAGCCCAGTTATAAATCGTATAAAATTAAGGTTCATAACAAGAGAGCTGCTGTTGCCTTATTCGTAACATTGCAAGAGTCTGTTAAGCCCTTCCTTTAGTTAAGCAATTGCAGTAACAACACCTTAGCTACTACTGCTCTACAACACGTGCTTATAAATTATAATTATGTTCCTTCATCACATTTTCTACTGTAGGATCTGAAGTGCTTGACAGCAGGATCAGAAAGAGCGTAAGAGCAGGGCAGGCATGTAGTGAAGTGAGCACAACATGGAATAATGTCTCCAGGCACCTCCTGATCCAGGTGTCTTACCAATATATTTTAAAAGAGCACGTTCTCTCTTTTTGCACTTGGCAAATCCAAGCAAAGTACCGAGAGTTTTCCGGGTGCTCCAATATCAAAAAATAAAGTACTGTTCCTTTCAGTAGCATACTAATCGAGAGGTAGCATCATCTTAGCAATGTTAAGCATAAGCAGGGCACTCGATGGCTCCAGTTTATTCAGTCCAGCGCTCCCCCTGCAGTCATTAGGGCTTTTGAGTGTCTCGTTGCATTGAGTTTGACTGCACAAAGCTGGTTTGTGGCTTGACAGAACACCCTCGGAAAGGGCAGTGATCTGAATGCTGTGTGCCGAGCGCTGAAGAGACTCTCAAATTATGATCAAAGCAAGAAAGAAGTTATGTAGTGCCTCTGGCAGATAAAAATACCAGAAGACTGATGATTATTTCACTTTTAATAGATCACATAAAATTCTGCTTGCTCCTGGGAAAGCAAAGATCGGTCAGCAGTTTTGAGGCTGGTGCACGCAGGCTGCACAGGTCATGAAGGGAGTTTGTGTCCTCTGAGCTTCTGTGTGCCCACAGTGCCACCACACAAAAGCAGGAATTTACATCGCCCCAGTACGCTTTAAGGCCTCCAAGGACATCTCTGTTTTGCTGCAGAAAGTTTTGCTGCAATGAATCAGAAGTATACTGCCTCAGCTTTCTAGTCTCGCATCCTCTGATCCTTGCAAGCGTTGAAAGCTGATGGCTTCGTACTCCAAAGCATTCACTGCAGGCACAGCACAACCCCTGCCGTGTCTTTGAGCTGCGGTTTGCGTTTAGTGCTTTTATCTCTCCCACCTTGGCTCAGACCTGGGGAAGCATGGCCATTGCACTCAAAATCCTGCTCTGGGGAATCATTTTATCCACACAGCAGAAGGCCCTTGGAGAAGCAAGAAAGCCTTGACCGAGCAAGGAGGCAAGCCTTCTCAGGGATGCATAGCAGAAGCTGTGAATCCAAGTGAACGCCCCAAGCTGCCCGTACGTACACAGCTTCTCCTGCTCCCTGCCCTGCGCGAGGAGCTGGTGCAGGCATGCCCTGCGAGCAGGGCGAAGGATTGACCAGCCTGAATGCGAGCGCAGCAGATGGGGCGGGCTGCTGCACGGTGGCTTGTTCACAGTCACCTTCCCTCCAGAACAGGCAGCCTGCATGGCCCGCGGACACCGCTACAGCAGCTCGCTTTAAAGCATCGGGCTCGGCTGAACGCTCGGTGGGGTTTTCCTGATGCCATTTTACTTTCTGGAAATCACCTTCCACCCTGGCTTCCTCAGCTTTCCCCCTCGCGGACCTCATCGCCAAACGTGCCCTTGCCCATGTGCCTGGCGGGCTGTGAGGGGCAGAATTCTTGTTTCCAGGGATTGGTGCTCTGTAATTATGTCCAGCTAGAGCTGCCTGTGGATAGGGACAGATCCACAACTTAAATAAGGGATTAGGGTTTTGTCCTCTTCAGACTAAGCTATTTTGCTAGACTTAGGAGTTGTGTAAGTTTTAGGTAGACAGACTGGGTAAATATTTTAGGAATATTTAGGGAAATTTTAGGTCTATTTAGGACTTTGGTTAAAAAAGGGATTTATCCTAGCCTTTTTTAATGAACATAAATCATGTGGCATAAGCCCTCGTTATTAATTCAGAAGATACTTGTCTTTTAAATGCCCATTTTATTTTAATAACCGATGCTCCTTAAGAGATCTTAACATAGATTTTAAAAATAGTCATAAAGAGAAAGTAAGAGAGAAGTTGTGCAAGAAGGTCATTCTATGTGCTGGCACGCTGGCGGTTCAGGGCCTGATAGAGTGGTCGTCAAACCTCCTGCAGTCTCATCACTGCAGGGATGCGCAGATTACAGGCAGACGATTAACTGCAGCACATGTATTAACATTGCAAAGATATATTTGAACCTTTCTAGGTGTAAAACAATGGGTTTGGGTCTGGTGTGAAAGCCAAAGAATAACAAACATGACTAGCTAATTGACTGACTTTGGGGGTAGATTTTGTACTCTTGTATTCACTTCACTTTGCTGGCTCTGGTGGGGAAAATTGCACTTCTAAGAGCAAAATGTGATTAAAAATGTAGCTTTGTTTTGCAGCTGCAATGATGTAAAACAGAAAAACATTTTTTGTCTATCTATCCATCCATTGTGGTCTTTTTTTCACTCCAGCTTCCTGAATTTTTTTTAATGATTGTTTATCTCAAGAATTCGGATGGAAATTTTTCTTAACTCACAGAATTTTTTCATTTCATCAAAAGTAATTTCTTTCACTCAGAGCCTGATTTGTTTACAACAACAACAACAATTTCTCATACTTTTCCTAAATAATAAAATAAATAGACTATAATGGCGCATAAGGAGTTTACATTCCCAGTGGAAAGAATACATCTGTGGAGATGAGTTTCATTAAACTGCTAACTGAAACAGTGACTTTTAAAATTGATTCCTTCTTTAGCCAGTATCGTCAGTGCTCTCCTGAAGACTGTATTTATGAAGCATTCTTTATTTAAGATAAGCAAAAAACATAAAAGGAGGCCTCCTCACCCTCTTTTGCTGTCTCTGGGTCAACATCTCAACCTCTTGATTAGATTTGGAACCTACTAATTAGATATAATTCATTACCTGCAAAAATGAGATCAGAAATCAAGAGCTGCTTTTCAGAATAAGGCGATCTTTCCCCTCATCCATCATGGCTATAAGTAACCAATTTAAAGTCAGACAAATGCATAACCAGCATTATTACCTTGTCATAACTAGTTAGGGAGAAAGACCTGGAATAAGCTGGCATTATAAATGGTTTTTATCACATTATTTTGCAGTTATTTGTCAGCCAGTTTGCTTAAGATAAATGTAGAACAATAATCAGATTCTAAAACCGAACCGCGGACAAGATTTTGTTAATTGCAAAACCTCTTCTGCAGACAGGACTCTCTGGAGTGGGGCACAGTTTATAAATTTCCTTATGGAGAAATAGCACTGAGCATATCTCCACGTTTGGACTTGAAGGTCTGATAGGCCAAAAAATAGGAAAGGGGATCCCCTCCTTCGGAAACACTGAAGTCTCGCAGCAGTCAGTGGCACTGCTTGTGTCCCGCTGAGCCAAGGGACCAGCGAGGAGTCCTTCAGCTCTTGGTTGTTCTTAGTGTACTGATCTTAATGCAGGATACTCCGTAATTCATGGAAAGGGGTCCTGCAGCACGATGGGAGAGACGCACCTGCGGTGGGAGGCTTCTCTGAAGTGCAGTCAGGTTCCCAAGGTTGGATTTTTGATAATCACAAATGTCAGTGCTGTGCTTTCTCTGATAGAAAGAAGCACCTGATTAAATCCTAATTGCAGCAAGATTTTATTGTGGTAACAGCTTCAGAGAGGGACTGAGCTTTAGCCCCAGTATGTTTGTGCAGGACTATGTTCCCATCCTCCCCAGAGTGAAGGTGGTGGAGGGTGCGAGCCCAGGGAGCACACCAGGAGCTGCAGTGCCACCCTCTCCTGAGCAGCTGTGATTCTACCTATGACTTCAGAAAACCAGGTTTTAAATTTGTGTTTTAAAGAGGCTGACTGAAGGGAACACAGGGCAAGGTTCCAGCAATATAATTCTCAGGTCTACTTACATTTAGACGATGAGCAACTTCAAATTTAAAATCCTGCTATGGAGAACAGGATCAGGATGTGAATTGTGCAAATGTTTTAATGACCATTGGAAACCACTCTTAAAATGTGAAGATTTCTAATGTGGAGGAAGGTTTCTTTAAGCTTGCTAAGTGGGGCCAGAACACCCAAAGCGATGGGCTGGCTTTCCATGGGGTGCGATGGAGAGCTCAGGAGGGAGGAGCTTGCATTAAGGGCTAGGGTTCCCCCTTGTTAGGGGCAAAAAGTCTTTACACATCTTTTCTTCTGATAATAAAAATATTCTGTTTTGTATTCAATTGAAGCGTAAAAGGGTACAGTTTTAAAAGCACCAGAATTACTACAGTGTGGTTGTGGTAAAGGAGAACACCTATTCTGCTGTCTAAGGATGCAGTTACTCAACGCTGGTGAAGTACTAAAATGCACACAGAAAGCACAAAATCAGCAGATCTGATTAACTGTAAATCCAGGTTTTTATTACACTCCTTTACCTACCTGGGGGGGGCGGGCGGGAAGGACAATAGCTTAATTTTGATCTCAGCTGCAGGTCAAGTAAGATCTCGGCAGAAGGTATTTACTAAATTATTTATCTTATACAGCACTTTCACTGAAAAACAATTACATGTTTTGCGTACCATTAGCAGAGTGCCGTGTAGGTGCATCTTACTGCAGAAGAAAATACTTAAGGAATATTTACTCTCTGCGTTTCCCTTTGGTTTTCGTAAAGCCATGTCTAATTGGAAGTGTTAATATAACTGCGACTTAAAGGAGAGTGTAGCAGGAATAGGGGCACTTGTGAATGGCAAGAACTTGAATTATTCTTCCACCATCTCAAAGCTTAAGCCATCACTAGGCAAAGTAGAGAGGGTTTATTTTCCTTTTTTTTATGTCAATGAAAATTTCGTGCCTTCTGTCAGCCTGTGAGTATCAGCACACTAGTTATGTTGATTGAATCTGCTATAGAGGTGACTGTCAATGTCCAGACTTCCATCCTGCTGCAGCCTTTAGGAGCACAACAAAAGCTGTGGCGATTCTAATCAGATCCTGCTCTGTGCGGCTTGTGTTTGTGCTTCTGCCTGTAGTGCTGCTCAGCATACATTTGTGTTTCCAAATAAATACATTCTGAAAGGCAAAGAAATAGTTCCACCTGATTTTTGCATTCGAGGTTCACTTTAAAGGGCTGATCAAATGGCAGGCTTTAGACAAGTTTTCCTTTTTTTTTTCTGGTTAATGCAGTTTGTGTGGCTGTAGCATGAAAAGACTTGACAAACTGTTAGCATTAATGTACTGAGCATAATGAACACCAACCATAGAGCACATGGTGCTTGTCTGCTTATTGGTGAATTTAACTCACTTTAATTGCAGTGTTACTTACGTGATGGAGATGTAGCCCTCAGAGGGATCATTTGAGGGACGAATAATGTATTTGTGTAAAATTAAAAAAAAAAAAACCCAAACCAAACAACTAGCAGATAGTACTACTAGCTGTAGTAAATTATAGTTTAATAATTATTATCTAGATAGTACTTGGCTTAAGGTTAAAAAAGAGGCACTTCTGGAAAATAGGATAAAATCTTGCCTGGAGCACAGCCATCGGGACTGTCTTTTGCAAGCTATACTGGTGGCGAGACATTCACTAGAGCACCTGGGAATAAATTGAGTCTGCTGGGAGGAGAAAGTATCTACCCTCTGGGCATGTCAATGGAAATAGAAGGTGACAATGAGCCCAAGGCCTGCTTGGCCATATCACATGGGTCTCCTGATTCTATTGAAGGTATTGCACAGCAACCTGCCCTCTGAGCATATCTGACACCTGGGAGGTTTTCTGTGCAAGTGGGAGGTGTAGGACCTTTACCCTCTAGCACAGAGCTGGTGCCGTAGGCGGTGGGACGCTGGTGGTGTTAGAACCTCCTTATGTCTGTCATTTGTACCCTGAACATTGAATATCTTCCTCATTATTCATCCTACCACACTAGAAACAGCTGGTCTTCAAGGGAAATTACCTAATGAATCAACAATAAGGCTATTGTGTAGGCGTGACATTTCTGATAATAAATTATTGCTTTCAGGAGGTTGACCACACTTGTCAGGGTTTTGTGAGTTACAAATTCAGCTGCCTTGTCTTATGCTGTTTTACATAACTGACAGTGTAAAACCTTGGCATTTGACTGTAAGGTATTCCCTCAACTTCTAGATCTATATCGTAAAATTTCTTTCTTTATTTGTTCAGAATAATCTTTGGGCATTTCCAAACCATACTTTGAAATTAAATTAATTTGTTTTGAATTTATTATCTTTATTGTGTCGTATCTATCTTAGAATTAAATATGAATTTAAATATTTTTTACTAGAAATGTAAACAGGCTATAAAGGTAAGGACTACCTTTTTTAATTTCACTCAGATAAATTATGTGTTTGCATATTTCTTGTATGCTTACACTTGAAGGGGTAGTTTTTCAGAAACCTATGGCATGGAGACAGATCTAAATATTCCTTTCCTAGCTTTCAAAAAATAGCTGGATGTAACTAATTAATTTAAAAGTGCTCAGCCCATATGAAATAGGCTTCCAGGATTATTATTTTAAAGCATTTTTCTTTTTTCACACGCAAGTGTTATTTGCCTTTTACTTTGTGTATACAGGCATGTGACTAGTTAGTGATTAAAAACAAAAGTCTGCTCCCTCTTAGCTGAATGTAAATGATACCAAAATTCAGTCAGTATCTGCAACAAATTGTATGCTTTATCTCTGTGGAATTCTGTGGAACCAGTTCTTTAGGTTTTAATACTGTAAGTCTTTTCATAAGTAGCCAGCAACTAGAAAAGGACAGCACTTTCGTTTTCTGCCAGATTTCTCAGGGGCAAAATGCATACTTGCAAATATGAATGAAGTAGGCTAAGGTAAGTCAAGCTGGAAAGGAAGTCAGTATTCTTATGCAAGTAGTTGTGGAAGTTAAAAATGAGATCTAAGGCAGGGAATGCATGTTCTAGCAAGTATACTGGGTTTCAAGCACTCCCAGTGACTATTGTTGCACTCATTTCTTTTCACAGGTAGTTGATATCTAATGTCTGGGCAGTGCCGCTGCTTCTGCCTCGTACAGAATATGTTCTTAATTTAATGCGGTAGGGAATTTTAAGGTGTTATAAGGCTCATTCTCACTCAAGCGCCGGTGGAGTTTTTTGTTTTAAACAATTGAGATTTTCAATAGGAAGAAAAGGAATGAAACCCCAGTGTGTCTAGGAAGTACCTTCTGACACTGCTGCCTGACAAGTAGGAAACCAGCTTCGCTCCGCGTTACCCGGGCGCTCTGAACTGCCCTTGTGTCTGACGTGGTGCCGGGATCCCTCCGTCCGGCGTTTTCTGGAAAGGCCAGTTGTAAACGGAGCAAAACTTAATAATTATTGCCCTCAACCCACCCTCCAAGCCCCCTGAAATTAGAAAGTCCCTGGGTAACCTGTGAGGTAAAATGTCCTCCAAGAGGATTGCACAAAGCCCTGAACACACTTCAGAGGTGCCTGGAGGCAGGATCCTCTGCTGCTGGAGACAGAGCAGAGCAGACAGAGCTCTCTTGGTCCCCTGCTAACCTCTGGCCCTGGAGAGGGTTCTGAATCCCGCCTTTTCAAGTCTTCAGTAATTTTTGTTTCCTTTATATGTTGTACCCGATGTGAGGCGCTCCCGGGCACCCTGAGCGCTCGCTCCTCACCAGCGGTGAGGGCGGTCGCAGGTAGCAGTGCCAGCAGCCATGCCCTCGCGTCGGGGCATCCAGACCAGGGGGAAATGAGCAGCCCCTGCGTTGGCTGCCGCCTCCGTTCCCCGCGCGCCGCGGGAAGGGGCCTCCTCTGCGGTTGCCGGGCCTCAGCTGCGTGCCCTCTGGGAAAGGAGGCCCTATGGCCCCAGCACCGGTGGCTCTGCTGCCAGCCGCCCAGAGCTCAGGCACGCTGAGGGGGACACGTTTTCACAGGGAAAAGAGTCTTTTTTTTCATAACCTGAAGGAGAGCACTGGCCTCCTTGGCACAGTGCCCTTTGCCGGGGCCGGGGGTGGCTGGCAGCAGACACAGCACCTTTCTCCCGGGCACTGGCCTGACGCCAGCCATCGCCCCTGCCCGCGGCTCCCTCCCGCAGCGGCACGGCCTCAGCCCTGGCCAGAGGGGTACCCCGAGTGCCCCGCCGCCGGCGTGCCCCGCCGGTCGCTCCCTCCGGGGCAGCAGCGTCCCGCTGTGCCTCGGCTGGAGTGAGCAGGAGACCTCGCCTAGCCTCTGTCTTTGCCTCGGGGGGCTCCTCACGTGCAGGACCGTGGCAGTGCGGGTCTGTGGCCTCAGAACTGGTCTGTCCCCCCAAGCAAGCAGGCTCCCCAGCCATAAAACCTGCGATCGGTCCTGCCGGGCTGCTCGGTCAGCGAAGGCTAAAGAGTGTAGAGAAAGCTGGGAGATATTGTGACCTTTAAGTGTAATACCTTGGCATCAGTTAATTGCGTATTTTAGGAGTGCTGATGGTGCTGAGTTAGTGGTGGACTAACTGGTTAAATGGGGACATGTTCTGTTTATAAAACAGTACCTGTAACCAGGGCCGGGCGGCCAAAGGCGCACGCGTGTTGGCAGGAGAAGCTCTGCAGCCTGAGCATGCTGTCCTCCTACCGCTGTCCCTTGGAAAGGGTCTTCCTCGCCACTCCTCCCTTGGCTGCACTGCCTGTCTCTTCCGCTCCCTCCTGCCCGGGAGGAGGACTCGTCTCCCGTCCCTCCTGGGGACGTGTCAGCCGCCCGTGGCACCTGGGGCGGGTGCATGGGGGTGCCCCGAGGGGCTGCGGCGGCCGCCTGCCTCTGCTGCCAGTGGCAGAGCACAGCGCTGCTCGGAGGGCCCGAGGATGCCGAGCTGTCACGGTTCGAGCGTGGTCACCAAGGGCATTGAGAGCTGCTCCAGCGTGCGCTCCAGATGGCTGCTTTGCTTTGGTTGAAGATCATTGCTAACTAATGGGGCCCAGTGATTCATGTGAACGCCATTCAGGTACGATGCAGAGATGAGATGACTGAAAAAAGAAGTGGAAAAAGAATTTTAAAACATATGGCCAAAGGCTGACCCTACACAATTTTTGGGTGGGACCATATTAGCCCAGAAAATTTAGCTGGATGTTAACGGTAATCAAGGCCCTCTGGAACCTTGAATTTTTTCTCCAAATTAATGTAATTTCTGGGGGTCCGTTACTGAAAGCAAGTGCCGGCTGTGCTCTTCCCTCTTTCAGATAATGGAAGTTCAGCTGAAACAAACAAAGGTGTTGTAACCCTGTCACATTTTCATCTAACTTTCCCCACCAGTCTTCTGATAAAGACACCTTGTATTCAGCAGCATACAGACATAACAGCAGTTCTGTCTCCAAAATCTGGCTTTACAGCGTAAGGCCTGTTGAGTTTCCATGGCAATGGCCACAAATTCCTCCCCAGCTCTTCAAAGTGAAAGACATATTTGTTTTGCTCGTGCAACTTTGTAGCACAAAAGCTCTCTCTCTTTTTTCACGTAACACCTGCTAATCTGCACTTGGTCCCTTTGAAGCCTCCTGCTGATCAGAAATTCAAATACATTTTTGCATGCTAATCTTAGTGGTAATCTAGAGCTTGTGTCTTTCATGTTCTGTCTGTGAAAACAGTTTTCTTTATAAATCACCAAAAATGCTGGCCCTAGCCACTCTCCATGGGAGGATGACCCGATAGGGAAATCACGCTGTCGACAGCTTGGATGTCGATTCTCTTAAGGTGCAACGCAGCTTGGACGAGGCTATCAGATCAGGGCTTTTTAACCATCCATCCGCTCTTTGTGAAAAGAAGGAGAAAGGGGAGAGAGAGGGGAAAAGAAGAGGGGGAAGGGCTTTCATTAGCTCCTGGTGAACACAGCACGCCTGTGTGGCTGCACAGCGCAGCAGGGCTCGCAAGGGGCAGAACGGGGCGCTTGCAGCCTGGGCACCTTCCGCTGTCATTTTACGCCCCGTTCCTGTGCGCGTTGGCTCAACAAAGGAGCAAGAGTGGCTGCAAAACCAAACAAATGAGCGTTTGCTGCAGTGCTTTTCTGGTCATCTGATGAATAACCACGCAGCCACAGCGCTGAATTCGCAGCCTGCGCTTTCCTCCCCAGCTGAGGCTGCTGCATCCACGCCGCTGCAGCACTGCAGTCCTGGGTGGGCGCTGCACCAAGCGTGGGTGTTGGTACCGTGTGGGGTCCCCCCTGCCCATCAGGTGCTGGTGCGCGAGATGTGGCTGCCAACACTGCCCTACCTTCCTTGCCCCCATCGGCGCTGGAGCGTGCGCAGGGATCCTGCCCAGCCGGGGTAGAGGGTCCCAAAACTGCTAGGGGTCCTGATGCTGCCCGTGCCGTGGGGCGATTCGCCTGTCAGAGAGGCTGTGAAGGTCTGATGCCCTGTTGGCCTGTAGCTGGAGGTGTAGCTGTAGTGCTTCATCGATACTCAGTGGTATCTTTGTTTGCATCAGTAGTAAAGGATTCAAATGGTTTGCCCTTGGGGTTCTGCTGTGTGTCCATGGATCTATCTTGTGTCTGCCAAAGCACACCGAAACCCCATGTCCCACATATATTCCAGCCCCAAACCTGCTCTCCGTTCACTTTCTGGTGTTGCCGAGTCCGTGAGTGCCTGTGCTGGCAGTCCAGCGTCGGCTGCGGACGTGCTCACGACCTGTGCCATGTTACTGCGTGCTCCTTTGTGCTTCAGAGTTTTAAAACAGAAGGGTTTGAGTCTCACTGCAGCTTGGACATAGGTAAATCTTGGTGGCGTGGTTATTTTAAATGAGCTGGTCATCACAGAGCTTTACCTTGTTTAAAATGATCAGGTTTTTTTCCACTACTTAAAGTAAAACAGAAAGCTTCATGGTTAATTTCTTAACTGATAATTTGGTGAATATGTACGGTTTTCCTCTTGGAGGAGATTAAACAGTTTGCCCACTTCTACAAGACATGTTATACATTCAGCCTTGCTGAGTAGCGCAGGAAGCCATTCAGCCAAGGCCATCTCCCTTCCAAAGCCTGCGCCACAGACTGACCCGCTCCATCTGCAGAGCTGGATCAGGCGCCCCCAGGAGCGCTCTGCCCAGTGCCCAGGGCTTTCGGTCTGTGAGCTGAGCTGTGCAGCTCTTCCTCTTGGAATTTTATAAAATCTTAACTTTCAGAAGAATATTTATGAAAGTTCATAGTGCATTTTGGGGAGGAATGCATACTTGCTGTTTCATACAGGATCACTAGCAAAATATTTGAAAGAGTTTTTTCTGTTTGTTGTCTGCTGCATCTTGCTGCTATTCAGACTGTTCAAATTCTCTTCCTTTCTTTAGAGAGATGAGTCTGATTGCACAAGGGGGCTATGGTTTCTGCAAGCAGATAATATAACCATGTAATATAAACATGGCAATAATTTCCTTGGGCCCTGTGATCCATCAGGCATGTTGAGAACAGTTGGCAAAGGTCTGGGGAAGTTCCCAGTGCTACACAGCAGCTACAGATAAGATGCCTTTCTGCCTTGCTCAGCTGCGGGATCCACACCCCTGGCACTGGAGAGGTCCATCCTGTTGTCTTTTCTGGCAGGGTAAACCTCTGCCTTTGAAGTCATATGCCCACAGCTTGCAGAATTTACCAAAAGGGGGGTGGGGGTGAAAGAAAGCTGCAGCATAAATCTCAGTCTGGCTTTATTCTTTTACTTTAGGTTATATGTCTTTAAAGGAAAAATGCTGACAGCATGCTTGCTCACAGAAAGCCTTTTGAGCCAATGCCAAGGGTTTGCTCAAAACTGGTAAAAAGTCAGAGCTGGGATCTGAGAGCAGCACAGAATTTTCCTCTGCTTCCTTGCTTTATTTTAATTTTCCAGTAGTTGAGATGTTCAGTATGCCTGCTGCCTTTTGCTTTGAGGCATGGGTCAGAGCATGCTTTTGTCTTTTGAAACGGGTGGTCACTGGTGTCTGACTGGTGAGGATCCGCTGGAGTTTGTGTGTTTGCTTTCTCTGTATCTGTTACTCTTCAATCTGGCGAGTGACTTTAAAACAATATTATTTGGACTGAAATAGTGCAGCCAGGCAACAAGGGGCCTTGTGCCTCTGGGAAGGGCTTTTCCCCTCCACAGTGAGCGGCTTCATGAATGGTAACATCTGCAGACCAACGTGCCTGCGAAGCTCCCTGTCCCCTTGCAGGCAGGGCCAGGTTCGTGCCATAGTAACCAGTGCAACCAAAGCAACGGCCGCCTCACCTTAAACATCCTTCTGCCTGGCAGAACTCTCTTGGTTTCTACGCACTGTCATCCAATGATGGGATGTTGCTGCAGTAATACTGTTGGACTTGTTCAGTGTTCAAGATACGGGGTCCTGGTGGCTAGCTCTGGGTCATCACCAAGACTTCAAGCCTAATAAATCACAAGGAGTCATTTTTTGATGAGGATTGTGCCTGGCTAAGGGGAGCTGACCCCCCACGTTTTTCTCCTCTCTAGCAATCTTAGGGCCTCCTCTAATACACTGGACAATGACCACCTGCGTCTGCAAGGAGCTATTAATAATTTGGCAGAGGCCCTCCTACAAGGGAACGTAGCCTGATAACTATGTGTATCGCGGTGGCTTTCCACCTGAATGCTTGCACAGAGGAGCACCGTTGGAAAGGTAGATGGAGGGGCTGCTTCTGCTCCTTCCAGAAAGTACATCAGTATCTCTGAGTTTGTACATGGTGACTGAAGCACCTGTGTTACTGTGCAAAGTATGAACAGCAGTTTATTGACCTTTATAAACCTTTCCTGGTAGTGACTACCTTCCCCTTGAAATGCAGAGAGCTCAGAGCCTTGAATTATTGAGCTTAAGATGTGAATCCCAGGGAATCTCTGCCAGAATCTCCTCCTTCTCCAAGCCAGGGGAGGCCCAGCAGTGAATGTGCTGTGCTCTCAGAGATGCTTATGTCCTACTGCAGGACTGTATTCCTTGCTTTCTCCCATATTGAGTGCCCCTTCTACTTCCAGCTGCCTTACTTGTATCTAGAAGATGCAATGTATTCTTTTCCACTGAAGCTGATGGGTCCAGAGTCTTATGTCCAAATCTTGATGCTTGAATTTAAAAAATAGATATGTAAAAAAAACCCCTAATTATATTCCTAACGGTTTTTGTAATAAAAAGCTGATCTATATGGAATGACTGGATCCCCACAACCGTACCAGTGATAACAATATGCCTTTTATTGCTTCTTGTGCTGTACCTTGCACTAGTGTTACAGCCATGCTCCCCAAGAGAATGCAGTCAAAGTTCTTCTTAAACCTCAGGGGCTTTTGTGATCTTCTCACTTGCTATTTATAGCTGATTAAGGCTCAGTCATGTGATATAATGATAGCTCCCCCATGCTATATTGATCCCAGTGGGAACGAAGGGCATTCAGCACTTCACATGATCAGACCCTTCACATCCGTGTCTCGCTGCTCGTTACAGAATATGAGCAGTAAGACTGAGCACTCCTAGGTTTTCTTATTCAGACTCATTTCGAGCTCCGGCTCAGACTGGAGATTTGCTGAGTAAATAGTCTCAACAATAATCTCAGCCTGATTCCAACTAATTAAATCCTGTACAAACATCCCTCTCTGGGCCAATATAGCGAAAGACAACGAAAACACAGAGAACCAGACATAGCTTTCCTCCAGATTTTGCTCGGCCCTTTAATCCTGTATCTTTTGAAAGATAGTAACGTCCATAAGATGAGGGGTCAGCCTTCCTGCCCTCAGCATCAAGCAGTGGAATTTTTCAATAATGAACAGCTGGGTCACCAGCGACACAAAAGCTGCTGTAATATCCTGTAGGCTTACGGGGCACAACAGAAATCCCAAAGCAAATCATGATGTACACAGAAAGGGACCGTCCTTTTCTATTAAGGAGGCCACTTCAAACCAGTCTCGACACCACCTTTTCTCCAGCTTTTCGGAGGTGAGATTATCCCCTGCGTATATTTAATCACACATTGGGGGGTGGCTTTGATTGCCTTTTTAGAGTCAGAGAAGTTAAAGAACATAGTTTGAAGGCTCTTATTATCAGCGCTCCATCCGCGTGCTCTCAGCCAAGGCGTGTTTACAAACAAGCACTGAGATCAGGGAGAACAGTAACGCTGCACTGGGCCCAGGGCTGGGTATGAACCTAGACTTCAGTAAGTGTGGTGAGAGCTTGAGGGAGGGGGAGGTGGGGGGTGTTGCATTTGTGTTTTAATTTTTATGAAACCCCATGGAATTCATGGCCCTTTCCAGAGAAAGAAAAAGTTACCTTGTAGGGTTTTCCTAAGTACCCAGTAAAGCAAAAAGTAAACCAGGGTAACATGACCAAAAAATAAATACTATAAAAACTTTTTAATGCATCACAAAAGTCAGTCTGAGATGTATGCAAGATATGTTGGAGATTCCTGATTAAAAGCAGTTTGTGTCAAGGAAGTTACCACTTGCAACATGTAGAACATCTGACAGTGATTAAATGGAGCTAGCTATTAGATTTTCCTAAAGAAACAATAGTTAAACATATCTCCACAAGTATGAAACACTTTATGTACTGTATCTGGTACACCTCATTTAAATTGACTTAGATGGAACAGACACACTAAGTCTAACTAGTAGGTTATTAAGAATATAAACCTGGTGCCCAAGAATTTACAATCAGTTATATGGGAGGTATCCTGACTTTCCTCCTTTTCCCAGGGCTTTCATTTACTAAGCATGTGCTGTAAAGATGTCACATTTACAGCAAGGGACATGTTTAGGATGTTTCTTACAAACAGTTTTAAGTTACATACCTGTAGCAAATGCATCTTGCTATGCTGTAACGTGGTGTGTACAAAGTCTGCCATGGGCTCAAGAAAACGTGTGTTAAAGGAAGAACGTATGTGTTGGGAAGAACACATTCGTAATTTATTTTTTCGGTTTGCTTATTGGAGCTTGTGAGTTTTTGATAGAAAAATGACATAAAATTGTGTTCTACAGGGTGACAAGCTTTTCAGCTCTGTTAAACCACTTAGAGGTTTGAGAAATATGGTTTAAATTAAGCATATCATACTTCTAATTCTGGTGGGTTGCAAAAAGAAGAGCTTGGAGATTCATCCAGACTGTAGTGTTTGGTAGTTGCAAATAAACTGTGTGCTGTGAGTAATAATAATTTTAAGGGTTCCCTAGGAAATACCTTTTTGTTTCCTTCACTTTTGGATCAAGACACGTATTTAGATGGTTGTCGCAGGGCTGTACTTGCACTTAGGTGCTCTAATTTGTGGTCGTGCATTGCAGGGGAGGAACAGGCAAGTCAGAAGACTTCAGGTTCAGCATTTCAATCTGCCTTTAATTATGCATTTCCCTATTATTTTGTGAGATGAGTGGGCAGAATTGCTGGAGTAAACCACTACAGTGCTATAAGCCCAATCAAAATCACTCTTTCAGAGTATGGAAATCATATAAAGAGTGTTCATACCTCTTCAGTATGTCACTTACATTGAAAGGTTTTTAAAAATAATTACGCTCCCATCAACAGCCGAAGGAGGTCTGCTTTCCAGGCTGGCTTTTAAAGCCCTAACCTATCTCGCTCTCTCTACCTGTACAGGGTCAAGTCAGGAATTGCATTCAGCTCCTCCGGAGCGGAAGAATGCTGAGGGCCAGTGTTTAGTAGGTGGGAAATCATATGAGCAGTCGTCTGGGGGGGCCGAGTGCTAATTTATGGTTACGTCCAAACTTATTTGCATAACGTCAAGTCTAATAAAATATTAATGGATAGCTTATCTCACTTTCAGGTAGTTTTAAGATAGACAAAAATTAAATTGGAAAATATTGCTTCAAAAATATGAGAGAAAAATTGAAGACAATGTCTTTGGTGCAGGAGACATCTTTTGCTAATTTTTATTTCATTATCTTTTTCAGATTCACAAAATTGTTTGCTGGGTTACTGCCAGGTAAAAGTCTATCCTATGCACAAAACTGTTCTGAGCTTGGTCTTTTTAATGGGAATCACAAAACCACTGGAATTTCGAGGGCTGATGTGGGTCAGCTAAAGGATGGACTTAGAGGATGTGGCATGTATGCTTCATGGGGTGGCAGTAACGGTCGTGCTATAAGAAATGACAGCTTTAAAGGTAGTTGTTCTATTGCAGTTGGATTCAGCTGAAATGATTAGGGCTTGAAGCTTTGCCAACAGTTTGTTCTTAACCAAGAGATCGTTACTGCAATTAGGTGATAGTTTTGACCGATACTTTCTGTGAAATGTCAAATACTGAAGCGTGTGTGGGAGCAAAAGAAACCACGGGGCTAAATGACACTTAAAGTCTTGGCGTTCAGCTCCATGTACGTTTATCCTATTCAGTTTCTGCCTTTTGGCAGCTGATGACCAAAGTCAGTGCTTATTTAATAAGCAAGAAAAATACCGGAGCTGTAACCCTGCTCTCTGTGTAGCTGTCAGTGGGGCACAACTGCGGATCAGCGGGAGAAGCGAAGCTGGTGCCTGTGCCCGAGGAAGCCGGCGGAGCAGGCTCCTGCAGAGCTGCTCTCCCCGCCTTTCCCCAGCTCCGAGTGCTGCTCTAAAGCACAAGGGCAGCAGTCCTGCTTCCTCAGCCTTGGTTTTCCCATGCTCGCTGCTGAGTTAGATCAGTAGTTAGTCATGGCTGTTACAAAAGCGATCCTGGCTTGCTGGGCTTGGCACCCTGCAGCACAGGAAAGCATAAAGTTGCTGTCATGAAGAACTTAAGAGTATACATGGAAAAGCCAGGCAAAGGCAAAGAGTGTGCAGTGAACAAGAGGTAAATACTGCATTAGAGTCACAGTGCCTTATGGGGTGGAGCACAGCTAGAAAGGAAGGTGAGAGGGGACACAATGGTGGGGTGAGAAAGTAAGATGTGGCAATAACGAATTAAAGATTTCTGCTGAATAAACAGCAGAAATTTGACAAGTCACACTTGTACCCGTGTGCCCGCTTGGGGCATGCAGATGGTCCTTAAATAAAGGGCAGTAAAGAAATGTCTTCTGTGAACAGTTAATGACAGGAGTGCAGGACTGGGGTGATCCCTGCTGACGAACAATGGGCCTGCGGAGCAGCCTGCCCCGGTGAGCCCGCAGGCACCGCTGCAAAATGGCCCCAGGTTTTGCAGGGTGCCGCAGGCCTGGCAGCTCCCTGCGGTGGAGGTTCTGTGCAGTTACTGTGACGGGGCTCGGGAAGTGCATTGCAGTTTAGATTTGCATACACACATAAATACCTCTAGGTTTATAGATCTGTGCAGCCTGCAAAAGTGCACAGTTAAATACACTGTGGGTGTGTATCTCCAAAACCTCTAGAGGTAACGTAATATTTGATAGAATGCAAAGGTCTGTCTCTTGTTTCTCCTTCTGAACTGACCAAATTTCACTTACCTATTTATTCCTCCTTAATATTTTGAGGCTGAGACCCTGCCCCTTCTTAATGTGGGACTATAAGTCACTGCTGTATAGGTGCTCTCTCTCCTTCTCCATGCAGCTTGACTTTAATGTCAGCTATCACCGCCCTCGGCAGGGCACTCCGAAGTGTTCTCCTGCAGTATCTCATCCGTGTTGGTGTTCTCTGACTCAGAAAACCAGAACCGATCCCCTTCCTCCTACTATCTACCTCCCTTCAACAAATACTGACAATAAGGTCATCATTTCTTTGCAAACAAACAGAACAGCAGCCCATCAAGTCTCTGCGGTCTCCTAAAGGGGCAAATGAGAAGAAAAACCCCTGCCAAACAAACAAAAACCCCACAAAACCAACCTGCACCCTTTTTCCCTCTGCTTTGTGATCTCCCCTTTCTCGGTGCAATGTAAACATAGCATGGCAAAAATGTTCCCGTGTTTGTGTGTGTAGAGGCTGCGCAGTTGAGCACTGGGGCCATCTTCCCACTCCAGAGCGTGTATTTAATGCCAGGACACAGAACACCATCAGCTGTGCGAGATTCACTTGTGCACCCCTGTGTTACTACAGAAACCACTCTAATTGCTTTGCATCTTTTTGCATTTATGGGTCAATCCTTGTCTTTACTATACGATGATTTAACAAAATTGGGAGCAGAGCCTTATCAAGAAAGGCTAGGGCTTTTGTTGAAAGTTACTGATGAGCTTTTACTAATTTTTCATGAACTGACAAATGATAGAAACTTAAGGCAGGTTGTTACCTGGTGTGCACTGGCTGTAGAGTGCAAATGCACAGACTTGCGCTGAGCTGCTTGCATCTTCATCTTGATGATATCTGAATCGGGTGCTCCCCTTTTGTTTTATGTTTTCTGCCAGCGTCATCCCAAGGCTTCTCTGTACATATGATTGCTGATGGCATCGTTGGTAGCTTTCATGGTATTCTTCTCCTAAATTCATTAATGTTTGTCAATAAGGACTCATTTGGAAAGGCACCCTGTTAATCTGTTCATCCCGTACTTACTCACAAAGGCACATGAGCTTTCCTTGACCAACCCAGGAGTACCTGTACAGGTGACTATAGCACACAGTCTTGGTATTTCAACTTCATTCCAGAGCCTTGTGTTGGGAAAATGCTGATTTCTGCTGTGCTATTAACTACCAAACCCGCACACTCTTTCTCCCAGTCCTAACAGAATTCAGAAATAAAAATGGATGTATATTTTCCAAATGAGATTGCAACTCTAGTGGTTCAACAGGTCTGTCATCTTCCTTAGATATGCCTCTCAAAGAGTGTGGAAGAGTGGCTGATTTGGTTTGTTGTTAGTATTTTCATGCCAAATTATTTTGATTGTATTGATTTACTCATGTGAAGGCTGTGTATTTCGTTAAAGCTCATAAATTCAGTCAATGGCAAATTTAGTTACTTGCATTAGCAAACAGAGATTTTCATAGCATACAACTATGAGAGAATGTCTTCCTGGTCAAAAGAATTTGCACTTTTTCAGAAAATTCAAATGTTCCTTGGAAATGCCAGTGTTTTACTGTGACATGTCCTCAAGATGAGGAGCTGGAAGGAGGTTCCCTCAACATGTTCAGGCATTCAAAGTGGGAAGCGAAGCCATGAGTAGCTGCTCTATCTTCAAGCAAAGTAAATGCTCAGGGATCTTTAAATCATCAGCCTCGCCTGTCCTCACGCAGATAATCTCCAAGTTGCCAATAACCATTTTCTTGCATAGCCCCACCTCGGTCCCTCGCAAGGTGACAACTGTCTCCTCCCAGGTCCCTATCTGATCTCCACTGCTTTTTGTGTCTGTCCGTGCAGAGGGGGCTCTCATACTGGGAATGCTGGGGTCATCCCCACCAGAAATTTATAAGCCTTTCTCTGAGTTTTATCTCCCTCCCCTGCTGAGCACAGATGGTGCATGGCCCAAACAGCAGAGGTACTAGATCACCGTCCGCTCAGGGGCATTAAAGGTGCCACCCTCCAGAGGGGAGAACCAGTGGCAGGACACAGAGCTCTCGCTGGAGAAGACCCACAGGAACAAATGCAGCCAGCTCAAACGTGGCCCTGACCTATCCGTTTCCTTGCTGCTGTCAAGTTTCACTTATTTCTTGGTGAGAAAACATGAGCTAGAGTTGCTGGAGGTGTAGGATCTCTCTCACCTGCTAGCTGGATGCAGCAGCAGCTGACGGCCGCAGCAGGAACATGCCTGCAAACTGCTCTTCAAAGCCCCTCCAGACCCCTGGGAAATACGATTGTCCCCAAGTGGTGGGTGACAAAGCTTTCGCCCCTGGCAGCCCACAGTGGTTGGTGGAGCAGGAGCGAGGCAAAGCAGTGTGAGCACTCCTGGGGTCCCACGAGGCTTCACAGGTGCCGTCTGGAAGTGATTAGATGTGCGCCATGAAGAAATAAATTCTGTGCCCACTTTTGGATTTGTGGATTAGCTTGGGCAAGGCTGTGCAATTGTTTAGCGAGCTAGATGGGTGCAGGAAGAAGGGTGTAGTGAAAAATCAAAGTCTGTGGTGCTGATGTCCGATTTCTGATCTTGGTCTCTTGCGGATGTATTTTTCCCAAGACCTGAACTCTTAAAAGACCATTAGGATCCAGACTCTGTTCTTTTCATGTTATTGTGGTTATTTGGGTTTGGTAACTTCTGAAGGTACTTCCAAGTTATTAGTCCCTTGCCTGGGTCTTGCCAGCAGAGTTAGTTCTAGACTAACTTTTTGGTCTGTTGAGAGCCTAATTCTCAAACAAAAAATCCATGTGTAACCTTTTTTTGTTCTGCTGAGCAACCAATAAGTCCAGCTTCATTATGAGACAAAGGATGGTATGAACTTTCAACAAGCAATGGTTCTGTGATTCTTTATCCAAAAGAAACCATATTACACTTTGCCAGTATAAAACACACTCCTGCCAAGGAGACATTAAACAAGCACTTTTTTGGGGGGGTGGGAGGGAGGTTGAAGCTGCCAGCTGCGATCAGATGACAGATATTTTTGTTAGGAAATAATACCTTTCTCTGATTTCCTGAGAGGTTGAATATAAAGCATAAAACAAGGGACAGTGATGAAATCCAGAAGAATTACTTCTGTGTATTCTTCTGGAAGAGAGTAAACAAGTACCTCTATGCTGCCCAGGTACAACAGGCACTGTTTGGACAGCTGCATTGACCATCGTAAGGTGCTGCTTGATAGCGGTTGGGTGATAATAATGCTAGTTACCTATAAGGTTCACATAAAATTGTACACCTCTACAGAGAGAGCTGTGTTAATAAACCCTACACAGCAGAGAAGCTGGATTTTCTGATGCATACCAACTACTAATGTAAAACATGCTCCAGTGAGAATTCCTTGAAAAACTGCATTTACTGCTGCAATAATAGTAAAAGGTCACCTTGGATCACATTTGCAAAAGGTCAGACGCTGGTGGAGATAACAGCCTGTGCACACAGAGCAAAAGTTGGTAGGTTCGTTGTAGTTCCATCTGCAGCCGCAGCTGAAAACCAGTCAGGATTAGACATGGAAAAAAGCTTCTTCCATTTTGGCTGATTCTGTGGTGGGAGAAGGATTATTCATATAGTAAGGAATGTCTCTGGGCCTGGTAAAAATTGACAAAAAAGGCAGAAGTATTTTTAAATGCACCATTGGGCCGAGCTCCTCTTGTATTTCTATGTTCTTGAGATACATTGGGATGAATGCATGTCTCCAAAATGGTTATGCTAGCACAGTTTCATAGAATAGCTCGTTTAATGTGACATGGCACAAGGTATGTAATGCAAAATGTATGTACGCGCGCTTTCCTAGTATAAATCGTGTAGGCATAGGGAATTCTTATTCTCAGTCTGGTGGGAAGTTTCCAGTATGAAATGGTTGGAGTTCAGTTGTTTGCTGCAGTGGATTCTGCATTCTCTAAAGTCGGTTCTGCAGGAATTTGAGAAGCGCCTCGCTCGCGAGTTGCTGCCCTCTTCTCCAGCCCCCCGGAGCCCCACCAATAGCTGACAAACCTCAAGCACAAGGATAAAGAAGTGCGTACTGAGTACTGCCTCTCCAGCTGTTCTCAACCAGATGTGCTGAAAATGTTGCAAGCTTATTCGCAGTGTTGTGGCTTTCTGCTTTAAAGAAAATATATTCCTGGAGAATTGAAATGGTCCCAGGAGGAACTGGTATTTCTGTACACATAAACTCTCTCCGTCAGGCCCAGCAGAGGCAGTGAGGAGAGGGGTGGTGGGACTGAGGATCCCATCTAAGAAACTGTCATCTTCACCATCTTGCAGTCCAGCCTGTCTAGTTCTTATCTAAATTATATGTGATCTACTCCAGCATAGTTCAGGGGAAGTTAATTCAGTTGTGATGGATTTACGTTGTTTTAAATGATTCTGCTGGCGATACTTCCTTGTGACAGGGCACGGTCCAGAGATGCCCAGTGAACTCTGTAATGCTTGTCCCTCCACAGAGGGTACGTGAAGGTCTTCACCTCATGGGTTTATATTCCATTATAAGCAAAGTGCACCTTTTTTCTCCAAATTATCTGGTAGCAGTTAAGAGACACAAGAAACGTCATTTATCTTTGAAAATGAAACGTTAGGACGTGTGTCACAGGCTCCCAAATGCTCCCGTGGAAGAAGGCAGCATATATTCATGGCTAGAGTCTGCCCTTAAATGTGATCACATTCTCTGTCGGCCCCTAATTCCATCACTGTGACCCTCGTGGTATAAGGTGTAATATAAAGCAGGAACTGACAGTAGTTACTGCAGCTGCTTAAGACCTGACAGGCTTTCACTGAGTACACAGGAGCATTCGGCACCATTTATTGCGAGTCTCTGAAGGACGCAGAGTGATCAGCGTTCTTGGAAATGAATGGTCTTTTCATGTAGTTGATTTCATTTCTGGGGCCGGACACGGCGCTCCCGAAAGGAGGGATTCACGGTCCTGGCTGGACGCAAGCAGAGCGCAGCCAGCGCTTCACCCTCTGGTGCTTGAATCAGGCGCTGAAAAGAAAGTGTGGGACTCGGAAGGGGGTTTCCAAATATTTGACAGAGACCTACCAGTGAAACTCGGTGCTATTCCTATTTCTAGGCTGCCAGCAATATCTAGTAAATTTTCCCAGAGAATCGCTGCTGTCCATGACATGGCTTCAGCATTGCTCTTTCTTAACCCCCTTGTTCTGCTTAAGATTTACCTTTGCCTCTGGGGCAGTTTCATGTTGCTAAGCAAAAAAGAGGAGTTGTGTCTCCGGTATGTTTGGGGCGCTCGTGCTGCTAGGCAGACACTTCAAATAAGCCTCAGGGGCTGAAATGCCGACCAGCGCTGCTACCGCTGGCATCCAGTTAATTTTTTTGTACAAAATGCAGCAGAGGCTCCAAGGAGGCATCACCAAACAGTGAGCGCTGGAGTTAAAAGAGTGAAAGAGGGGGTCTTTGTCTGAGCACCAGAGCAAGCTGTAAGGGAGCCAGGAGCTTGTGGCAGAGGCCCTGGGGCTGGGACGCTGCCGGCGCAGGGCTGGGAACCGGAGCTGACACGGGAGCTGTGGCCTTGGCTGGGCTGAGCGGGCACCAGCCGGCGCTGCCGCCAGTAGCATCCCCAGTGATCCCCGTGCCAGCCTCCCCTCGCTGCTGCCCGGCCCGCGGCGGGCGTCCGGCGATGGCACTGGCCGGCGCTGCCACCAGTAGTATCCCCAGTGATCCCCGTGCCAGCCTCCCCTCGCGGCTGCCCGGCCCGCGGCGGGTGTCCGGCGATGGCACCGGCGCGGGCATCGTCCGGCGGCTCCTGAGCGCGGGCTCTGCGGGTGCTGCCCCACGCGTGTCCAGCACTAACCGCCGTGTTGGCACCTGCGAGGTGGCCGCGTGCGGGGCCGTAGCTGCCGTCCCGCAGGGAGAGTTTGGGCCTCACCTTTCTGTTGGGAAGGATAGCGGGTACTGACGGAGATCGGTTTCACCATCTCAATTTTACAAGGTGTCTAGATGGAATATTGATGGATTTGGGCCTCAGAGTGACTAATTAGCATGCAGGATTCCTCAAAAGGGTTAACATGGGATCTTTTTAATTGTCAAAAGAGTTTCAGGCTATTAGTGTTGGCATATTCTTCAATAATCTGTTTTATTTTTACCTGCTGGGAGCTTAATTAAAAAACAAAGAGGCTCAATTTAAAGCCCATTACTATGCTAATTTTGTAAGAACTGGGCGGTGATTAAGAAGCTTTAAAAAGAGGAGTTTAGTTTGCTCTAGGGAATGGGTTGGAGGCAGGTTTTATTTCGTTTCATTAGCTAGCTACAATTATTTATAAACTAAATGGAAATGATATTAAAGAGTAATGAAAAAACCAGCATCTATGTATTATTGAAGAGCAGAACTTTTTTTTAATTTAGCATCGAAGTGTGCAGAGCCTTTATTACTGCAACTTGCAGTTAACACAGCTAAATGCAGTTGTTAAATATAAGAGGCTTTTTAAACATGCCCATAAATACAGAGCTGTCTGGTTTGCTTTTCCTATAGATCACTAGAGTAAGTTTATAAAGATATCAACATTACAATAAAGATGAACTACTGTCTCTTTTAAAAAAGATTTTATGAGGTTTTATGCAGGAAAATTTCTTAACAGAATAAATTGTGAAGACTTAATTTTTTTATACTGTGTATGTAATGTTGTATAATCTAACAGCACCACAAACTTTCTATTGTCTTGTGCCTGTCACGCAAGTCCAAAATCATACGTGCAATTCCAGCAGCGTGAGGTGTACCTGGGAGGAGCGGCTGCATCGAATGGGCGTTCAGAAGCTGAACGCCAGCAGGTACCAGTGCAGCAGGGGCTGGAGATGCTGCTGTGGTGCAGGCTGTGAAAGGCTGGCAGAGGGGAGCCTGGCTCTTGGTTTGGCTGTGTGAGCGGGCAGTGGGAGGATGGTGCTGTGGGTACAGATATGGCCAGGACAGGGAGAGGCTGTGAGGCTGGCAAGAGCTCAGGAGAGGGTTCCAAGCCCGGGCAGCAATTCTGAACTGAATACCCAAAGCAAGGCTATCTGTTTGTGGTATCTGTGAGGATGTGGGCAGGGAGATGTGCCCTGTATCTGCCAGAGGAACTGGTAAAACTGGTGTGTATCTTCCCAGCCATGGGAGGAGGAGGAGGTGCTGAGCCGGTGCCTGGAGGAGCCACATCTCTGCTGGCACCAGGGCCTTCTACAGAAATAATGCTTTCCTATACAGTACGTAGCCATTCCAGCTCGTGTGGCATGAATGAGATCTGGGTAGCCTGGCCCACCAGTAGCTAAGTTAACTTAGCGTTTGAATTCATGCTGAAACAGTCGCTCTGGTCTTCTCAAGGAGCACGAACTCCAGGACCCAATGACCAGTGCTGCCATTCAGTGCTGAAACCCTTTGTACTGCTGTTGGTTTCGGGAAGGCTTTCTTGTAGTGCCAGGGATCGGGAGTAGGAGGAAGCCTGGGCCAACTGTCAGATGTCAGCAGCCACCAGGCAGAGGGTCCAATGAGGAGGAAAGGTGGCTGGGGGCCAGCAGCTGAACCCAGCCCACCCTCATGGGCTGCCCGGAGCCTTAACCTCTGTAAGGGTCTGTGCCAGCCTGGCTGCAGCGTGAAACTCTAGGCACGGGTGGCCAAGCTTCCACAGAGTGTCTTTGCTCCCATGAGGAGGGAACATCCGCATTCATGTGTCTGGTCTTTAGAAAGCCTGTTCTCGCCAGCACACCGCAGAACAGGCACCCTGCTCTCCTTCCACCTGCAGGAGACCAGCAGTGGAGCCTAGGGCTGGCCTGGGGCCTCTGGATTTCTTGACTGTGGGAGCCAAGTCTTGGCCGCGAGACTGGCGTGTGTGCAGGTGTGGGCCATGGGCTGCGTCTCTTACAACTGTGCAGGCTGCAAATCTTTACGTGGCTCCTGCAGGGAGGAGTTGCATGAGCGCTGGGAGGCTGCAGGCAGCCACATAAGACAAGCAGGGTTGCAAATAGAGCCACATCAGGGGACTTGGAGCGTGTTGCAGGGATGCAGAAGTGAGGCACCAACTGCCTGAAGCAGTGTCTGTCCCAGCTATGCCCCGCCATGGTGCCAAGAGCGCAGAGCTGAGCAGCAGCCCTGCGCCGGGTGTGCTGGGTTTGTCCGTGCTCCAGAGTTCCCCCAGGCTTGGAGTCCTGCAGGAGACCACCCCCCAGGGCTGTCCTTACTCTGCAGATCACCCCTCCCCAGGTGTCACCTCTGTCAGTGATGCTCTCTTATGCCCTTCCTCAGCCTCACCTGCCCATTTCTTCAGTCCTTTATTCCCTGCTGGAATGAGATGTGCTCCTCGTACATGGTGCCTTGCAGAGGAGGTTAAGCCTGAAACATGGCACAGGTTTACAGAAAGTTTCAGCACTGGACTGGGGATGGGGTGGCAGAGAACTACTGCTTCTTTCTACTTAAATGTTATAAAAGGGTCCCTTGGGAGTGTAAGAGGGAGCAGTTTTCCATGAAGGGGGCCTCAGTTTGGCCTCAGAATTTAATTCCATGTACACTGGAATTACCCAGCTGACTCCTAGACCCTGACACGAGGTGTGTGAGGCTCAGCCCAGGCTACCCTGAAGCCAATGGTGAGGCTGTGGACACTGTCCCCTCTCCACACGCTGGCTGTCGCTGGGGAGTTCCCTGAGTCCTGGGGAGCAGCGGGTGCATTTCCACTCCGTGTTGCTGCGCGTTTCAGACCAGCATTTTTGGGGTAAACACTACTGCTGTGGGGTTGTGTTAATACGTGGGGCCAGGAAGGTGGCATGCGTCAGA
>VZTV01128613.1:0-16295 GCA_013400875.1 Anhinga rufa
GGGGGGAAGTGAGAGAATAAAAAAGGGAAGTGGGGAAAGAAAAGAATTTTAAATTTTTCTGAGATTGTGATTCATTATCCTTTAGCTCTCTGGAATGCCACAAGACTGTTTTAAGCATCTGCTATTCGTTACTTGGCAGAAAGAGGCTGATAGCTTGAGACTTGAATTGTCATTTTATGTACAACATACTGACAGATCAGTGCAAAAACAAACCTACCAGAAATTACATTTTAAAAATGTATAAAGACACCAAATTAACTAACAGAGAGCTCACAGACAGTATTCTTCATTCTGTGATAAGAGACAAGAAAAGGAGCTGCTGGAATTGTGCCTCTTGCATTTGCACTGGTTTTATGTACCTGGTGCTATTGCTTTCTAGTTCTCTCTTGAAATGGAGTGAGCTTTTCCCAACCTCGGGGGTGGCGTGTGGGTGGGGGAACCTGTTTTTTTAACTCTTTGGAGGCAGAACAGAAAATCCAGCTATGCAGGGAACTGCTTGAAAGCAGAAAGTGATCTTCCTTATTGAGCAAGGTGTTGTGTCAATAATTTGCCATCAATATTTGTCTAAATTTAATATAAACTTGCTTTTAGGCATGCCAGCACTTTTTCTAGTCTGTGTCCACACACAGTTGAAGGATTGGCTTTTGATTGCATAAATGTCAGCTTGGATGTTTGGACTCTAAGAAACTGTTTTCAAAGTGATCCTTTTCTAACAGGGATCAGCCAAGCTGTATTAGTGCAGAAGGAAGAAAGGTTTCAACAAAACCCAGTTGTCAAAGCAGACGTTGCAATGTGTGGCAAGAGAAGGAAGGGTTTCACTCACCCATTTCTTTGCCCAACACTTCTGTGAAAGTGTCAAAATTTTAATTTTAATGTCTGTAGGCCACCTGTGCATTTTATTTTAGCCCATTATTATAAGGAGCAATACTTTGTTCTGTACCTCTTCATGAAGTATTAGAAGCTTTTTTTTTCATACTCATACTTACTAGTGCAGTTGTTTGCTCTCTAGTTCTCAAGAGTTTTATTACTTGTCCTGAATGACTTTTGCAATGGTCTGACACTCCCATGCAAGTACTCAATCCACCAAATCTCAAACTGAAGCTGTGCTTCAGTGACAGTTAATTGGGAGTTATTTCTGGTTTTCTACAGTTAATAGGTTCTATTACTGTTTTTCTTGGAGTAGCGCTTAAAGACTTCAGTGAGAGAACAGGTCCTTCCTACACTGAACAACATCCAGCTGTATTGAAAAAGGGTGTTCCTGCTCCATAGACTTCAGAGCTAAGTTACACTTTTACAGTGAAGAAGAAATCTTGAGAAAACTACTACTGAATAACCATTTCAGAGGAGCCAGGGAGAAAATTATTGGTCATTCCAATTATTTGTGGATAATGCATTGTCTTGATTTTGAGGGGGAAGAGCTTACCTGGCCCTGTTGTCAAAGGCACATCAAACTGAGTATTAAAAAAAGCAATGCTTTGAAGTTGAGCTGCGGGTACACAGTAGCGGGCTGTATATAATGACTGGACATGTTGACCCTGACTGTTGCAGATCCCATGGTAACCCTTGGAATATATATGCACGTATATGTGAGAACTGAGCAGAGCTCTTAAATTTCAAGAAGCGAAATCACTGTATCACTGGTTTCTCCCTGACCTTGAAAGGTCTTGAATTATTCAAGAGTCTCTTAAAAGTGCAACCTAGTTTCCAAGCTCTGTAACTTTTAAATGGCATAACCATTGTGAAATTTAGTTCTGGAATCATTTAACCAATTTTTTCTGCATCAGTTTAATTACAAAAATTGGATGTTTCTCTTGCTTCAGAATGTTTTATCATCTTAATTAAAAATAATAATTTTATGTGTACTGCAGTGCTGTGAATTCAGGATAACAAAAGTCTGAACAACTCAGAATACTCTTGTAAAAGTGTCTTGAGTAGCTGAAATACTGGGAGGGTTTCTAGTAGTTGAGCAACACCTGACTGACTTAGTGTATACTTAAGTTATATAGGGATCTAGGTAGCTTTTAAATACCACTGGGGTACAAAAGTATTGCTGCTTCTGCCTGTGAACAGAAAGCAGACTCCACTGTGAGAACTGGAGATGGACCAAGCTTTGAACTGCTCAACAAAACCACCTATATTTGAGCAGCTTGGGCTGTGAATGAGAAGGTTTTGAAATAATGACATAAAGATGGAACCTCAGTCCTTTTCCTTGGGTTAGAAGTTTTCATACAAGAAAAGTCTCCCATGTTCATATATGATGCAGGTGGTGATGGCATGTAGTTTTTACCCCAAACTTGCCCTTGACCCAATGAGGCAGAATCGGGACTACAGCCATTTACAGCTTTTTATTTTTATATCTCTTTTATTAACATCAAAGAAGAGACATGTCTCCTTGATTTCTAGGTCTGGGTTATTTTGTGTTCTCTTGTGCATAAGTGAGCTTTGTGTATTGCAGGAGAAACTTGCAATGGAAAATTCATCCAACCCTCCCTCCTCACAGATATAAACACGTGCCCATGTTTCAGCTGGCACCAGAAATCGGTTCTGCTGCAGGAGCACTTGCAGGCTCTGGTTGAAGCTGAAGCCCTGGCTGTGGGACAGCTTCAGGTCTTGCAAATCACTTTGAGCTCCATCTAACAGTGAGGCCTTTGAATTCTGGGTTATTGTCAATGTTTACGACAGTGTGAGCAGAGGCAATTAGTGACTTGTGCTTTGTATGTGCTGTAATAACAGAGATGCTGTTTTCCCACTTTGCTAAATTGCCACAAGGCAAGCAGACTTCCTCCTGGCTCTGAGGAGGGAGCCTGTAGTGAAAGACAAAAGTCCCCTCTGCATCTAATACTCCCGCCCCGCAGCAAGAGGTTGGTATCTAAAGAAAACAGGCGTGGGAACCTACAAGCATGTGCTGAGAAGAGGAGCAGGGCAGGGCTTTTCAGTATAGATGTGGGCCAGGGTCTGTCACTGCATATTCGTTGTAGTTCCACTGGAATAACAGTGTGATGCAGTATTTTGATGGCTGTTGTCAGCTGTGTGCTAATATATATGCACTTACTGCCGTATAATTTGTGTCCATGCAGGGCTGCTTCAGCAAAGGTTGGGGGAAATGGGGAGGGATGGAGAGGAGCAATTGATTTTGTCTCTTCAGAAAAGCAGCGTCCCATGGATTCTGATATGACCACATCTAGTTTTTATGCTCGTGCATTTGTCACAGATGCTACCTCTGTCTTTAAATGTAATTACTTTAAAAGAGGCAGTGTCCGATTCCAGGCTCCCGCACTGTGCTGGAGCTGTGCAAATGTCCTGCAGGAATCCGTCCTCCCTGCTCAGGTACAGCAGTGCTGCAAAGAAGCATGACCTGTCCCTTTTGCTTCCTCCATCATAATAAAATAGAGACACCTTTCAAAGTTAATTTCAGCACATTCTTTGTTGTCAGGAGTAATTTGGTGGCCTTGAAGGGCTGAAACCCACCACGGACAATCAAATTCACTTTTGAATGTTTGCGACGTGATTTGCGGTGTGTTAAATTCTCACCGCAAAGCAACAGACAGTTTCCAGACTCCACCCTCATTTTTTTCCGAATCTGTAGACTAAAAACTGTGGGTTTTAATTAGGAGATAAAGCTGTTCAGAGACAAAAAAAAACTGGAGAGAACTGCTTGCAATATGCACATGCATTCCTTTCTCTTAAATGTCCTAGTGAGCACACACGCTCACAGTGAGCGGGAGCTCCAGCTCTCACGGGGCCGGGGCTTGGCGGAGCTGTGGAGCCTCAGCACTGAGGGCTTGGGTTAGGGGTGGTCCACCGAACGATCCTCCTGCATCTCTGCCGATGCTGTCTTTTGTTGGCAGAGGTGTAGCTGGGACAGGCAACTCCGCTGCTGCAGTCTGTAATGAAAATTGGAGAGCCGAGGGCCGTGGCACCAGTGAGGCCTTCTGGTGGGGAAGCATCGTGCCGTCGGGACTGCGAAGCTCTCCCTGCGCGGTGCGGGCGCGTGTGCAGCAGCCAAAGGGTTGGAGGGTGTCCGAGCTGTGGGGGATGGAAGGAAATGCCATGTGGCTCGGGACCCATCCCTTGTAAAACTTGCACAGTGAGGGTAAATAGTAACAGTTGGTTTCTGCTCTGCAAGAGGAATTAAGCATAATAATGTGTTAGCCTAGACTGCTACCTGCCAGAGTCAGACAGACTCAAGACTGGGATAAAAAAAGATTGTCATCTGATTTTTCCATCTGGATGAGACTGCTCAGTTCGCCTGCAGACTCTGTCTCCGGGGGCCGAAGAGGAGCGACTGCTGCCACGCTCCCTGCCTTGCAGGAGGAGGTATGACCACTGATAAGGGGTCCTGCAGGAATAGAGATGCCCTTCTGGAGTGAACAGAGATGTAGATCCAAACATGCTGATGGAAAACATCCTGAAAATATGCACATTGACCAATTGGTATCTCTCCCCCAACTTGCTGCTCACAGAACTAAAGTAGTTTTGTATGCTGGACAGATTTATATCAAATGTGTTTATCCTGCTTGTCATAATTTTAAAAATATATTAACAAGGAAATGAAGTGACTGTTGTAAAGTATCCAGCATATTAGTGCTAAAATGATATGACTGGCATCCTGTAAAAAAAGGATTTCTACTTCATATCGAGAAATTAAACTGTATGCAATTATGATGAGACCATTTATCCTTTGACCAGTCTACCTGTCCCTAGCTGTCCAGTCAAGCTTCCCTGAACAAATTAGTTTTATAGCGAAACCACACATAGTAATTAGCATAGAAACAGTATTTATTCTAATTATGCTCCAGTGGCTAGACTACTGCAAGAGTTAAGCCTCACTTGCATCTTTCTGCAAACAGATGTGGATGTGCGGAGAGCTGTCGCATCACAGATAGTAAGGCTAAAGTGTAGGGTGTGTGATGTGTCAGCTTTCTGGTCTGGTCTGGCTGGTTAGGCAAATTTATAACAGCTTCTGGTTATTCGCTCGTGAAAGGGAAGGGAAGCACTTTGGGGTTTAGGCCGCAGGGGAGTTGACTTACCTGAATGTCCTTCATCTGGACATGATTTGTTCATTTTAGATTTAAAGACTACGCTGGTCTGTTATCTGCTTAAGCCTATTGTTTGCTTCCTTGTATGTTTTAACTGGAAGGTTTTACATCCATATTAATAAGTAATCCAAGAAGTATTGTAGCGCCGAATAACCTGCACTTTCCCAGTGAAATAATTGTCACAGTTTGCACAAATAGAACTCTCTGGTTTGCTACAAGTGACACAAATGTAATGGAGCATAGTCCAATGGTAGAGACAGTCTTCAGAATAGGTTTTCAAGGATTTATTATTACTTTGCAATGCATTTTTTTTTTTTTTTGTGAAATAGGCAACCGGGCTATAGTTCAACTTATAGCCTAGCCTGCTGGTCATTTAAAATCATCAAGTCATTTTTAATCTCCAACTCTTCCTCTTCATGGGTGGCTTTTTGGATGGACAGCATGTCAGCTGCTAACTAAATTTCAGGTTTTAGGAAGGCCTTTAGTCATATAACTCAGGATGATAAAAATCCTGTTTAATGGGGAATACTCCTTTGCCATGGGCTTGATCAATAAATTAAATATATTAATTAAGTTGAGCTGTCAGGACCAAGGACTGTCATGAAGTAAGGCCAGTGGAGTTGGCCATTTATCAGAGGCAAAAATTTGTTGAGAAAAGGCAGCCTTTAATGGGTAATTCTGGAGTGCATGCAAATGAGCGAGTACATAAAAAGTCTAGCAAGGAGTGAGTGCCTGTCATCTGATCACAAGTGGTATAAAAGGAGGTGGATACGTCTGTGCAAAGTCATTAAATTTGCTTATCAAACACCTTCCTGTGATTTTTTGAACTTCAAGTTCTGAGGAGTTGAACTGGCTTGTGATGTGGGTATATAGTCTTAGGTATTTCCATTTTTTAATCTTCACTGAGAAATTAGATTGGTTTTATGTTTTGAGATATATATACACACACATATACATATATATGTATGAAGTGATTTAAAATGCACGCTTATTAAAAAATAGGAAAGCTTTTACTGCACTTGGAGAAATTGAGCTCTGCAGGTGGGATCCAACACAGAGATTGGAGCCAGACCAATGCATTCCTGCCGTTTCAGTGCAGGAAACTTCTAGTGTCATTCATGGTCCCACTATCTGCTCACAGGAGAGTCCTGTCAATCCCGGTCTGGGAAAGTCTCACAGCTGGGTGCTGTGGGCTTCTGCACAGGCGACCCTGATGACCGAACCGGGGTCTCTTCCTTATCCCCCAGGACCCATCATTGGAGAGGGATGGTCAGCAGAGTTTCAGTGTCCCCTTACTGAGGTTCAAGACACAGAAAGTCATAGGGACTCCATATCTGTAATTTTGCCCTCTGTACCTTAGGTTGCTGAAGGAAGGTGATAGTATTTCTCTGGCAGTTCTGGGTTGATGGTTGAGGGAGCTCTGTCAAGATTGTGTCACCTGAGGAGCACCACAAGGCTGGCACAGTGCGAGTGGCAGAGCAGCAGCAGCTCCTGGCTCTCACAGGCATAGGAGCCGCTTTGCCACAGACTTCTTTGCTACCACGTGTTTCTCTGCGGATGCAGTGGGAGTGAGATGGTGTGTACTTCCCAATGTAGAAAGTGAAGCAGTGCATATAATTGCATGAAAGTTGCATCTCTGTTTTGGTACTTCCAGTTTAGCTGTAAAGCCCTGACCATATGGATGTACTCCTACAGCCGCTCTGGAGGCAAGCTGAGAATAAAATGAGCTGTGTGCAAGTGCTGCAAGCCTGTGTAAATGAAACCTGCCTGACAAACCAGAAACATGCCTTTTTGGTGTATAATAAAAATAAAATTCTCTCTAGGCGTAGAACCTTACGTATGTTCAATTCCTGTTGATTAAATAGTTCTGAGCTTAGAACAGCAAGGGAATGAGCCAGGGATGCTGGTGCCAGGTTAGTGATCTGCCAGGAGAAATGTGGAAGAAGACAGTGCTAGAAAAATGTGCCTGGCCATGTGGGAGAGGCCAGGCTCTTTGTTGTAGTTCTGAGAGAAGACCCTGTTTGCCGGGGCGAGAAGGTGCAAGGATGGGTAAGGACTTGCTTGCTCTTTTCTTGAGGCTGTTCAGGAAAGGCAGAGCTAGAGAACAGGGGTATGCCTGACTTTGGCCCACTGAAGTGCAGCTGGGGTGGAAGACGATGAAGACAAGACTGTGGCTGGTGGTAACTCCTCAATTGCTTCCCCACCCTGCTCAACGAGGCGATGAGAATCGCTGCCCCTTGCTGTAGTCCATGGGTTTGTCCTGGGGACTTTGGAGAAAATGTGAAAATGCTCCCAAGCGGCTGAAGCGCCTCAGTCATAGGGTGAGCTGGGCTCCTTAGAGGGTAATTTGTTTGTGACACTGGTCTGTAGGCTCTTGATGAACGTTTTTAAAATGGCCCTGGTACTTCAGCTGTAGGAAAGCCAGGCTTTCTTTACTTTTTTTTCTTATATTATTATCAGCAGCTGTGAAGAGTGATGCAATCCATATGCCGTATGGAGCACCTATATATAAAAATCTGACATATGAATGTTGTGAAGTTCTCGGAAGATTCCACACGCTTGAGATCACCCACGTTTTAAAAACATTCTGTTTGGGAATTAGTTGTTGAGATGTTATGATGAATTTCCCGAAGTGAAACCAGGCAAACTGTGCTGGGAATGTTTGTAGCATAGAGTCAGGTCTGACTTACTCTTTTTAGTCCCTGAAGGAGCACCGTGGACTTTGGGAAGGATGTGTCTGGGCTGAATGTTTTACAGCTGTCTGTCCATTTGACTTTTACTGGGTCCGTTAACCTAGTGGATCTGAGCCTTTTTGAGCTTGTGGTTCTTCACTGTCTTCTGCTGCCTCTCACCTAGTTGGGAGCCTCTGTCTCTTGCAGCAGTATGGGAGGGAGTGTGAGGCACAGTGTCACTGAACACCTGATTTGTCAACTAAGTCTTCAGGACTCTGGCTGCTCAGAAGTGTTTTGCTGCATAGAAATTAAGACAGCCTAGTGGCTGCTGCTTATGTGGGACTTGAAGAAGGTAGGCCATTCAAATGGAACCAGAAGCTAGTAATGTACACAGTCTGCAAGAAATTGCTGCCTTTGCAGACATTGATTTGCCATGCTGCTGTAGCTCATCATGTCAAAATGTTTATCTGGAAGTTCTCCATGGTTAACTAGCATGAGTTGGCCAGACTTTTTTTTATCCCTTTTTTTTTTATCCACTGAGATGGGAGTCCATCCTTCTACTGCTGATTTGGCTGATGCAGCAGTGCTGGCTGCACTAGTCTCCCCCAGGGAATTTGCCGTTGGAGCATGTGAGTGAGTGGCAAGGTGGGCATAAGGCATGGTGGGCATGTCGGCTGCACACAGATGGAGCCTGAGCAAAATCAATGATTTGAGTGAGCCAATGGTAAGGAGGAAGGTACATATAAACTGAAAGTCTTTTCAGTTTTACTCACTGTTTAAGAAGCACATAGCAAGCGCTATAAAAATATAGATGAATAATACGTAGTTGGTTGATCCTCCCCAGCCTCAACAAAGGCAGATGGAAATGGGTCCATCTTATCTGCTGATTTTGGGACTTGTTCCATGTGAGTGTGAATATGAACTCTGCCTGTACATGAGGATCATGATCTGGGAAGGGCTTTGCTCCTCAGCTACAGTCCTTCCGCCAGCACCTGGCATGTGCTGTGCCCCGAGATGTTTGTACCAGTGCCTTAAGCTTTCATGAAAGGCATCTCAAATTGCTGCTGTCCTCTCTGTCAATTTTGTTCTTCTGGGATGGCAGAGGATTGACAGTGATTTGGATTCTGCTTTCTGAAACATTTAGTCCAGGGCTTCAGTGATGTGGAGTAGCAGCAAGCGGCACACTCTGGAGCTTGGTTATTTAGGAGCTCAGGTTATAGACGTACGTAAACACCTTCCTCCCCAAAGAGCTGTCAAGGTGAAGTTAATTCCACTACAAATAAAAGTTTGTTGTAATCTGTGAAGCAATAGCAGGATAGTGAGCTTACAGCAGGTGTCTGTACATCACTTTAATCTGTAATCAACTTGTTATGATTTCTAGTTCATAGCTATGTCTTAGTTATTTGCATGTGCTGTGCTACAATGGATCCTACTTGCTTAAAAAAAAATAAAGCGGGGAAGGAACATTTTTCTGGCTTTTATTTGAAATAAAAATTGTTCCCTAGAGTCATGTCAGCTGCAGAAATCCAGACCCCAGCACAAGTGTCTGCATTAAAAACCAGGCTTTGCGCTCCATTACAATACTGTGACTGCACATGTCACAAACAGAGGAAGGCAGCGCAGCAGCACAGGCACTTAAAAGATTGCATCCTTGCTTTGAAACCCAGGGGCTTTTGAAACTGAGGAGCTGCGACCAGGGGAAAAGAAACAATTATCTCCTCTCTTCGCCTCTTCCAGCCCCCTACCTCCAGCCCCTGTCAGCTCTTGGCTTTAAACTTTGTTTGAAATTATATGCTTGTCTCTTGGTAGTCTTCTCTTGTATTTTAATTGGAGATGGCAGGTAAGGCATAAAGTCAGAGAACTGGAAATAACCTGTAAAACTAAAACAATGGAGTAAAAAGACAGCCCTTCAGTTAAAGGTGGTGATGGTAACTGCCAAATTTCTGGGAGTGTTTGCAAACTCGTAATTAGATCATGCAAAATTGTATAAAACTTTTAAGGCCTTTGAATATGAGCAGGGCTGGAGGACTCTTGAGAAGAGAATGGCAGGGCTCCAGTAAGAGATATATGTATCATGACAGTTTACTCCACACTGCATAGGCAACAAGCCATGCTGATGGATTAATACATCTTTTTTTGCATTTAAGAGAAAAGTATATGTTGTCTTACTCTTTGTACAAGATGTTGCATGTGGTTATTTGTGTCTGTATGCATGTCCTTAAAATAAATATGCAGTGTGTGTGCTATTCATTGTCCCTAAGGCAAGTATTGATCTCCTCTGTTCTGTCTAGGTTTTATAGATGGCTCATTGCCATGATGTAGGAGTGCCTTTTATTTCTGTAGCAAGCACTGTGGCCACTACCTGTTTTATATTAGTCTGTTTCCCCTTGATTTCTTCTGGAGGAGCAGTGTTTTGGTTGGCTTTGCTGCTCTGTTTAGGTGTGGCAGCATCAGTGTAGGTGTTATCTGTTACTAGAGAAGGCGGGATCTAAAGGGACTCTGAAATGGAAGGGATTAGGATTTATGGTAAAGTCACAGTTCCTGGGGGAATTTGTTCCTCAGATCAGCTGATGAGAAATGCTGTCACCTGCCCTAGCAGGTCAACGTGTGCTTCGCTTTTAAGCACGTGAGTAGTCCATATTGAACCTGGATTAGAAGCTGAGATTGCTTTTTGACATGTCAAAATGAACTAAAGAGCAATAATAAACCCCAAAGAAGAGATTTGGACTGAAAAACCTGAAAACTCTCATCTCACACATCCTCTGCTCTTGTCCTACTCTTTTTGACTATGGAGCTGAAGCAAAACGAGAAAAGTGGTCAAGGCTATTCAGATTTTCAGTGCAAAGGACTAATGTTTTGGTGAGATGAGCAGGAAATAATGGCCAGTGACTTGCAGAAGAGCATTGGGATTTGCATTGATTTCTGAATCCCTGCTTAGCACTGCAGAAGGTCTTCCAAGACCTGAACTCTATCAAAGGGCATGTCAGAGGTGGGGAGGAGTAAAGAATCAGAGATCTCGTAGATGCAAAGTGCACTAATCTGGATGTAACAAGCATCTTACGGGTGTTATGGATTCTTATTGCTTGGTGTGGGACTGTTCAGTGAGTGCTCTTAGGCAGATTAAGCAATTTTCTCAAAGATTTTCAAAGGCGTTATTCCCAGTAACTGGGGTAATGCTGTGTAAGTGGTGATTAACTTCTCCTCAGCTCTTTGGCAGTCTGAGAAAACTCTGCTGCAGTTCTCCCCGTCCTAATGGGGAAAGCTGAGGCCAGGGAGGTGGAGTCCCACGGTAGCTGTTGTTAAGTTCCTGCAGCTGGTGCCATTGGAGATGGCAGACGGGGCCCTGCGGTCGCAAACGGAACACCCAGAAGGTGAGTGGGTGTCTGTGAAAGACTTGTTTAAGGATCTTAAATAGTGTAATGAAGAAAACCAGGGGCAAAGAAAAGAATAGAAGCCAGTTCTCCCAGGCCGTGCTCAGCTGCCTGCGTTGGTGAAAGGGTGAGCTGCTTGCATTGGTTCCCCGCTTTGGCATCAGGTTTTGGTCGTATTTGCTTCCAGCCCCTGCAGGAAGTGAAGCCGGGCTCATGCAACCAACTCTTCGGTATCTAGACCACCCGTGGGAGCAGAGAAGGCGTGTTCTGTAAGGAAATGTCCTTCTGGGAGTAAATAGTACATTATGAGGGCCAGCACAAGCAATCCAGACAGCAGTCTGGATTTGGATGTTCTGAAAGGCTGCATCCCTGTCTCAGTTCCGGCCACCTCATTTGCAAAGGTGTTAAGAATTTCCATACAGCTTTAGTCTGTCTCCAGATTCCCACCCACTCAATCTCTAATTAAATGAAAGAATTTCCACTTTATGATTAATCCTTGTTTTCAGGGCAAGCTGCAAAATAGTCGAAAAAGTAAGACTTATCTGTCTGCTGCTTTCCTTCTGCCTTTTTAGTTTGCAAATGAATGTGGGGTCATCTTACATCATTTGTCTTCTTAGAACTTTTGCCAGTTTTAATTCAGTAAAATGCAGTAGTCATTCCTCATGCTTATCTGTAAATTGCATTGAATCTTGTTGTAGTCATATTAGGTGGTAATGATTTATATGCCTTCTAATAATTTATTTGATTATGCTAGCTATGTTCCATTTTTAAAGAATTATTGAATTAATGCTCTTGTGTAGGGAACAAAGAGAAATATTTTCCATAGTTCATGCTTTGCCTTTCTGCAGTTTGTTACAGTGCTGCATGTTTTGTTCATTAATATAGTGGTATGTAAGGATCAGGCTGACAATTTATTACAGGTATTTAATATTGGTAGACCTCAGGTTGCACAGAGACTGTGTATCCAAAGGTGATTTAAATGTGGGGGGTGTGTGTGTGTGCGCGTTCACGTGGTTCTGCCGTGTGCACGTCCCCAGATTCTGCAAGTCTGCGATGGGAGTATCTGTGTTGGGCACAGAAGGGGCCGGTGGCTCTGTGCTTGGCTGCGGAGAGTGGTGTGAATGTGAAGGACGAGCAACACTGTGTCAGAAATCTCAGTGGCAGAATACATTGGTTCCTCCTCTCCTTTTCCCGTGTCCCAGCAATTCTGCCGTGTGGAGTGTAAGGAGCCCTCTCATCCCCCTCAGTGGCAAAGGGCTGACTTCAGGGAAGTAGTTAAGCACAGGTTTAACTTTAGGATTAGAATTACTCCCACCGATTTCTGAGGCAATTGTTCTCTCAAAAATAGACAAATATGAAATGGGGCTGCTGAGGAGAGGCAGGGAGATAAACACTCGGCAGTACTAAAGGAAAGTGATTCTTCTATCTATTCTTCTATCTGGTGTCTTTCTTACATTTGAAACTTTAAGTATCTCCTTTCTCCATCAGGACTGTCTACCCTTCTGTTTTCTCTCCCTTTTGGAAATGTGTGCCTAACTCCTGGATAATATGTCTCCCACGCCAGCTGACAAAACACAAAGAAGTAGAAAGAAGCTTCAGCTCTAGGGGGAAACCTCTTCTCTTCATGAAAAAATTATGTAGTTTTTTTTTCTCTTCCTTGACTTGCATATTTAGAGAGGCACAGGATGGAACAAAGTCATTGCACAAGTGCAAATAACCTCCAACTTTTTTTTTCTCTAAAATTTCTCTTTGAAAAACAATGAGTTTCTCTCTGAATATGTCGGCATAAAATATCAATTTTTGGCAGTGTTTGTATACTGCTTTTTTTGCCATTTAAAAGTAGTATTACGCTGCTGAGACACTGGACTTTTGAATAGGATGAAATGTGATTACTTCTTAGGGAAATTGTTTGTGATTACTCCAGAAACAAATTATTGCCTTGTCCAGAGTTCATGTACAGGCTGGTACTGTGTGAGTCTGAGAGGAGAGGTAGTGCCCAAAGGGACAGAAACAATGGGGGGAGAACCAGGAAGATGTTTTACTCAGTGTACAAGCACCTGGAAACATGCAGAAAATCAAACAAGAAATGACTTCCTAGCAAGAAATTAAAGCATCCAAGCAATGAAATGAATAATCAAACAGACATATGATATCCTCTCCCTTTAAACCAGGTTTTTCTTCTCCTGAAGCAGTTCAATTTTTAGAGGAGCATTTGATTCCTGACCCTGTAAACTGCCCAGCTCTGCTCTTGAGTGGCTCAGCCCGTCCCCATTGAAACTGGGGAGCCAGATCTACTCACTGCACCTGCCCTCCAGTTACAAAAATACACTCCATATCTCCTTACGTCACATCTTTAGTTTTTCTTTTCTTTAGCCTTTCTTATTCACTTTGCTGTTATTGGTTTTATTCTGCCATGGAACGTCACTGTATTTGGGAATAGGCCTCCTTAACGTCTCTATTCGAGTGCTTTTTCAACACTGCTTGCTTTTTGACATTATTGAAGACAGCCATGTGCACACAGTAACATCTGGGGGCCTGCTGAACTGTAAAACCTCCTGACATCAATGTTTAACTTATATTGACGTATTTTCACTTTTACATGGTACTTGTTTGCAGTCTTGCATGTCTTTCGGCTCTTTACTGTTTTACAGATGACAAGTAGCAAAGAGCCAAAACCAAGTACGACCCTTGATTTTCTGCAGAGCTGCAGTGTGTGAATACGGGGTTGCTCCCAAAACTGTTCCTGTGACTCCTGAGGGGTGTCTGTGTTTAAACAGTTGCTTGTTATTTGCTGATATTCTCTTCTTAAATGTTAATGCTTTGTAATGGTCATTTGCACTTGTACAACCTCCTTGTCATGAGAGTGGTTGATAGTTTGCTAAGAGGCTCATTTCAACCTGATCTTTTCACAGACTTGGTTATTAGGGAATGCAGCAATCGTCTGCCAGATTTTCTACTCTATTAAGCAGCTATTTAATCTCCATGAATAAAAGTGCCTGCTTATACAGGAGTTGGCTTCAGCATCTTGAGGCCATTTGGGATTTTTACAATCATGCATTGAAACGCAGCTGATCCTGCATGTGCCAGTTCTCTGGCTATCCCTAGCTATTTTTTGGTGCAGACCTGAAAGTACCATGCCTGGAAAGTCTTGTTCCTTCTTTGCTCCTGGTGCAGCACCATTATAAAGACACATTAACACATATAAGGCAACGTGCATCCCGTGGCCTTCTCTGGACCTGTCAGATTTGTGCAAGCAACGAGGCATCCTGGAGCATGGCTGGTTCCCTGAAGCACGGCTGGCCGACTACAGGTGCTGCTTTGGGCCCTTCCAGCGGGCACTTCTCTTTTGTCCACAGCTTCCTCCTGAACCATCACGTTTACTTCTTGACCAAATCCTTCTTATTTCCTTGAGTCTGTAGCGACCCTTTAGTGAGGTTAGGGCTATTTTTGTCCAGAGATGTGAAATATTTGTTCCCTGCACACATTGGCCTTTTGCTTATTCTTGAAAATGCGATGTAGAGAATTGCATTGCTGTCTGTTACTGTTCTGTTGTTGATTAATCTGTTTTTCCACTAGGGCTCTGTTATGAGAGAAGATTAATATTACAGAGAAGATACTTGTTTGTTTCAAATATTTTGTTTCCTTTCTCTGTTGGGAATACTAGTATAAACATCAGGCAATCTGAATTTAAATAGCTAAAGTATTAGTCTTGCTATTCCAATTGCTCGTCATTACACTTGAGGATATGGTTACAGCTGATTATACAAAAATACCTGAGCCATACATTTTACATGCTCAATCAGCATATTATAGATGAACTGTGAAAATTGGAGATAGCTTTTTATGATAATTGGGAGATATTTTCCTTGAAGTATGCAAGACTCTTGAGAGAAGTTGAATTGCTTGTCTGTAATTCTGTTATAAGCTTTACTGGTATTTATTTAACATGCACTTTATTGCTACTGAATATTTTTCTTATGACTCTCTGTCAAAGGCTGCATATTCAGAAGGTTGCTCTCGGTTTTGATATCCTCTGCACAACAGCTTGTTCGTTAGACCAATTCTGAAGCATCCTCCATGAGCCTGACTCACGGGCAAGGGAGCAGTGCACTTATGTGGAGAAAATGTAAATTTTTATTGCTTGAGCAGACCCATTCAGCCTCCCTTGACATGCGAGGGTAATCAGCCAGCCTGGGGCCCGAAATACCAACTGGCTTAGATTCCTCCAGCCCTTGAACAGGGCCCTTGGGGCTATCCCAGATCCAAACTGCTAATTGCTGCAGACCTCTGGTTGTTGACTTTGGAGGCTTGAGGATCCTTAAGTTGCTCCTACAGGTCTAGGCTGTCCTATCCCCCATGCCAGCAGCGCAGGCAACTTGGATTAACCTGCTCTTGGCTTCTGGGTGTCAGTACTGTACAGGTATCCCTCTGTAAAGCTGTGTGGGGCAGCTCCAAGATGCTCCTTGGTAGTAGAAAACATGCAGTCCTGGCAGCTAAATGCTTTTGAAGGGGATGAGGGAATTTCATGCGCTGGGACTGTGCAAGCAAAGGCCAAAAGTGACATTATATTTGACTGAGAGGCTACTCACCCAGCCCATCACTGCTTCAGGCCCTTCAGCTGGGAAACCGGCCGAACCCACAGCTTTTTCTAGTGCCAGGAGGCCAAGCTGTGCCGGGTGTCGGGGCTGAGGGAAGCGCATGGGACAATGAGGTGGCTGTTTGGAGACCCAGTCCCAAGGAGGACCTGGCCCTGGCCTCTTCTGTCTGCAGAAGCTGGACTTTACTGGAGATGCTGCCGGTCTCTTACAGTCCATCACATAACTTCCTATTCAGCTCTTCCTTGCAATTATTGCAAATAAAAGTGAAGAGGAGCCATGCTGATTGCCTTGTTGAGATTTGGGTTAAATTCAGTTTTTAAAAAAAAATATTAAAAATTAAGTTCTTCATTTAAATGAAGCAAATGAAGCACTAATGCAGCAAGCTAGAATTGTGAGATTTTGCTACAGAGGGTTCAGCTTGTCCTTGGGTAGACAAGGTGCAGACTGGGATCCCAGGTGAGAAACAGCTTTCTGCCTGGATTGGTGGTAATGCATGTAAAGTTACAACTCTTGCTTTTCTTTGTTGGCATGTGTGAACAAGGTTACTGTATGCTTGGCTATGTTTGCTGGTCTTGGCTCACAGGAGTCAGTTTCTCTATGGCTTTAGGGTACACA
>VZTV01128618.1:0-10786 GCA_013400875.1 Anhinga rufa
TGCTGCTTGTTATAGGCTGAATAAGTCCTTGTAATAAGTTAGTTTTATAGACAACTACCTCAAAGAAAGGCTATGCTTTTTGTATACATACACATGTATGTATATGAACATAAATTAGATACGGGATGTATGATTTCATTTCCCAAACACTATATCCCTGAAGGAAAGACACAATGCTGGCAACAAAAAGTAATGGTGTGCATTAGCCATTAGCTTTATACTTGGACCCAGAACAAGAAAAAATAATAACTATTATTACAATTATTCATGTTTACCTTGATTAAGATATGCCTGACCACAGGTTAAGATTTTTCAGACGTCTAGGGGTGGGTGCTTCTTTTCTTAGGATAAACAAAACACTTCACACTTTCACAAGCTGTGAACCACCCTCTCTGAGGCATTGTAGCCCACATGCAAAATGAGAGGTTACTTTAAGAAAAACTTGTCAGGTATGAAAAATGAAGAAATAATAAAGTGTTTGGGGTAAAAAAGACTTATAAAATGTTAATTTTGAAAAATGTTTTGGGGGTATATGTGGAATAAATAATTGAATTATAAGCAATTTTGCATGAGAAATTAAAACCAAGATCTTTTAATGCAACTCAGTAGAAGGTTTATTAAAATAAACTATGGTCTGTTGCAAAGTAGTTAATTTTTATAACTTTGTTTTAATCATTTCAGACTCCTTTCTTGCCTTCAGTCTAAAAGGTGGGGTTTTGTTCCATTTCACTGAATGGAAAAGTAATTATTTAATCTCCAAAATGAGTTTTCCAAGAAATATGTTAAACACCCAGTGCTGATTCTGTAGCAAAGAAGGTTTCTCTAGAGGTCAGAACAGATCTTACTGCATTTTCACATTTGCTATGCATGCACAACACTGATTTTTCTTGATTTATCAGTAACCATAAGAAGTGACACAGCTGCTCTCTGCCTCCTAATATCCCCCATAGGAGAGTACAAAAAGGGAGGACAACTGAGATGCAATCCCTCAGTTCCCCCATAAAACCAAAGTCCTGGAAAGCAATGAGCCAGTCCACTTTAACTGCTGTGGGTTTAGGGTAGAGATTTCGATCTTGCTAATGTGTTGTCTTGGGGATTGACAGGAGAGGAACTAAAAACTCAAGATCATCAGAGGAGAAAAGTATCTGGAACTCAGACTGGACTCACTCCTGCCCAGGAGAAGCAGTCTCAGGGACAGGAAAAAAAAAACAAACCAGCTTCCTCCTCAGCTTCCCAGGGTCTGGGCACCAAGCAAGCTCCCGCAGTACTAGAGGAAGACTGACTGTTAGCTGCTTAGCATAAGGCTGCATTGCAAAGTCCATGGGTTAAGTTTCACCAGAACATTACCCACGTGCAAGCTGAAGCAAGGCCAAATGACTCATCTGACAAGTGTCATACTTGGTCCCACCTCTGCTTCAGTGAGCATTTCATTCATGTTTATGCAACATGAAACAGTGCCATCATGACCAGGTATGCCAATAGCTGGATGATCTTGCACAGGAAACAAGAATCGTGGGCTTACCTCACCAGGCAAAGGACTCAACTGGCCAACATAAAGGCATGAGTCACTTTGAAAAACCAAATGCAGTTTCCCATCTTCAGGCAGTTTTGTGAATTTAGCCCCAATCAAACTATTCTGTGTAGAAGAAAGTGAATTTTGGAGTACTTTTTGTTCCAGTCAGGGAACAGCCAGGAAGAGAAGAAACAGTAACACACTTTTTATTTTATTTGATCCAAAATAGTAACCAAGTTAAAAAAACCAATTATTCACAGAATATAGCTGCAAGTTCTCAGGGAGCCTGTTACCTGTAACAAAATATATGAGACTCTCCCATGCAGAAAAGACCACTACATCCCTAGAAAGAGTATTTGCATCAGAAGATAGGTCAGGCTAAAAATTTGAGCCCATCATTAAGGACAGCTATCTATAAAAACGAAGACCTGAGTAGTGAACTGTGAGAAACCTGAAACCTATACAGTTTCCAGCCAGTGCACTCGGGAGCTGTGGGAAGCCCAGCTGCTGCATTGCAGAGTACAGCACAGCACAGCACAGGTTTCATCTGCCCAGCCTTAACTTGGTGCTGCCATAGCAAGATTTGTACTGGTACCCGAGCCAGTTCATTTAAGGCTGACTGGGGTACGCTGACCATGGAATTCACAGCAACTACTGCCGTGACTGCAGTGCAGACAGATCCCTGTTTTTTGACAAGGTCTTTTTTCTTCATGAGTCACAACTGAGATCCTGATCCAGCAAAATGACCCCATAACACACTTAGCTAAGAGAAGTGCATCAAGGTCACCATAATGAACTCAGCAGGCCTAATTAAGCAAAATAGGTGCTAAATTATTTGTGGTTTGGGTTCTACTATGGGCTGAAAGGACATCCACTCACAGCCATAAACATTAAAGTGTGGCTGATTGCACAACGAAGGCAGAAAGGCTACAGGCAGCCAGCTTATCATTCACAAAAGCCCAAAACACACTTTGACTATTATCGCTGATTAAAAAGTAAAAATTAAAATGCCTCAGTGATAGCTATAGAAGAACATCACAATACCAAACCTTTTTCTACACTTAAACTAGGGAAGGATATTTTCAAGCTCAAGTGGCTACCAAAACAATGAAAGCAAAGAGAGGAAAAGATGGAGGGGGAATCAACTGTGATGCTAGGAGTCGTGAAACACTGCAATAGCGCGACTCATGGGAGAGGCAGTAAAAAATAACAAGTGCTTTTGTGTCATCTCTGTTGGTGTAAATCAGTGGGACTCTGCTGACATTAATGAACCTAAGCTGACTTAACGGCAGAGAATCTGGCTTTTTATTTGCTATGATGACAACTGACGTCTAAATTCAACAACAGTTTTTTATACAATTATAATTAAAGGTCTATAATAACATACAACACAAAAGTAGTCTGTGCAGGAGAGCTGTTATTGTTGTTTTCATCTTGTGGCCTCATATTGCCAGTGGCAGTGGCATACATAATGGAAATATTAGTAACACCTTTGTGAAAGGTAGCAACACAGTATAAAATGAATACTTTAGAACTAACTACTAGCAGTCACATAATATTTCTAAGTCAAATTTTGATTCAATTGCCAAGAATTGCAATATTTAACTCATCTCATGCCACTCCTGAACTCTTGTAATGTTTTAATAATGTAGACTATATATCTGCTTATAATACATGACTATGTGTTTTGGGCATTTGACAAGATAAAATATTAACATTCATGTTGCAGACCTTATGCCCCTATCCATTTGACAGACATAAATACAGAGAATTTATAAGCAAAGAATTTTTAACAACACCAGGCAGCATCCAGACCAACATTTAAGGAAAGAAATTCAGCAGAACCATAGCAAGGATTACTACAGGTCATAACCGGATCATGAGTCAGTGCCACTGTGTTACAAAAAAATTACAGATGTCATTTGTTAGTTCCTCTGTCCTCCATCTTTCCACCTCCCAACTCCTTGTCAGATCAATTCTTCTCGACCTAATCCTCCTCCTCTCCTGTTTCCTAATGACTGTCTTGTACTTGGGTAACCCAAGTGTTGCCATTCACACCAGCTCCTCCTCAAGCTGTATCATCCCTACACTTGCCTAGCTTCCTCATCAGCATTCCATTCTGACACCTAGCAGTCATTATTGGTGTACTTCTTTTTAGCCACGCAATTTTTGGACACGCTGTGTGGATGCTCCTTTGGAGATTTCAGCTTCCACATTCTACTCAGCATGGCAACTTCTACAATTTTCAGAAGGCTCTTAACATGGGACATCTTCACAGCAACATCAGAAATAACATCCTTGGCTAAAAGGTGATGTGTGGGTCACCTTTCAAACATCTGTCTCAAAGACTAGGAACCAAGCTTTGTAATGACCTTTGGCAAAACAACATCTGTTTTTCCAGGAAAGGGATGATGTTTTCAAAATATCAATTGAGTCTTAGGAAAGCAAGGGGAACAAAAAATGTCAGCTCAGTTAAGGAAAGCATGGTAAAGTTATAAATAGCTAAAAAGAGTCTGCAGATGAGAGGTATTCAGCAGCCCTTGTAAACGGAATGAGACCAAGCAGACCCTGGTAATTTCATCCCAGTTTTTCTGAGATTTTGTAACATGCATAGAGTGGTATATATTTTAAAAAATCTACATTATCTGGCTTAGATAACAATACTAATTTACTGGAGAGAAAGTGCATATAAATAAAAATATTAGAGTTCCTGAAGTACTGTTAGAAAGGATTCAGATACAATAGTTATAATGCAAAATTAGAATCCAAACATCACTGAAAAACGGAGACCAAAACCTTTCTTCTAACTTATGACATATTGTGCCACCTTCTTTTCCCAGAGTCTGATGATTATTGACAGAATTTGGAATTGACACCTCCTGGGACTATGCAGTGAACACAGTAACTTCAGTTTCCATAATGGATCATTTTTATTTTCTTTTCTTTAATGGGAAGGGAGATTGAGGTTCAGCTAATCGACTGTGAAAAACTACTGGGTATGTCAAGAGAAACAGCTGGCTGTAACACACAGCAGAGTAAGAAGTGCCAAAAGTTAGAGAGAGCACTGTGAGGGCTGGCTGGGTTTCAGAGGCAGGTGAGGGGGAGCCATGTGAAAGACGACCACGTTGGAGGGGAGCCCTGCCAACCCTCAGGGAGCTGAACTTGCAAGGCCAAGAGTGCTGAGGGGACTGTATTGGTCGTACTATGCAAGGCTGATGGTATCTAGGTGACAGTGTCACAAACACCAAATTTAGGTACAGATGTCACACAAGTGGAACCAATGGGGAAAAGTAATCAAGGGTGTGACATTGCAGAGACCGGGGCCAAGAGTCTGCTGTGGGGAAGACCATATGTGTTCATCAGCTACTGTAGAGACCCATTTCTGCACCTACCCAGGGAGGTTGTGTGTGCATGTGTATGCACGGCCTGATAGAAAGCACCCTGATTTGCTGATGTGTAAGAAGAGGTTCAGGTCGTTTGTACTGGTAATGTTTATGTGCATGCTCTTTGTGTTCATGTGGTGCCCATAAAAGCACTAGTTGCCTGTATGCGCGACTCAGGTGGTTGGCGGTGTCTGTACAGAGCGTGTGTGCCTGGACGCATGTGCATGCACGTGGATTGCATGCTCAGCCTCACTGTGAGCTGGACCTGGGGACAGGGAACTGCAGCAGCCTGGTGCTATCAGACTGGGATGGGAGGAATCCCCTTTGGTCTAGAGGGCCGCTGACTTGTCCTTCCTTAAAGCATCTTCTACACTTGACTAGCGTTATTTCAGTTGTGCTACTTTAATTGAAATAATAACACATAAAATGTGTGGGATAAGAATGAAAAGGACTAAGAACTCACAAACAGCATTAGTATTCCATACATTAGGATAAGGAGGGAATGAAGACATTGGCCCTGTTAGAAAGGAGGTCTGATGCAGCATGTAAAACATACACCAGAACATGCTGACCATACGTAGCCTGTTGTCTTGCTCCAATGCCATCACTTGTTTGACACTACTTTGTACCTATACTTCCTTGAAGAGTGCTCTAAGGGCAGCTCTTCCTTGGGTAGTTGTGGTAGGTACCTTAGGGCCCGCGCTGCAACATCCTAAGTTGTTGATGGGCCTGCTCAAGGAAACTGTTGTCTGTAACTGCCAAGAAAAGTATGCTATTGATATTGAACACTGAAAATTAAAGTCAGTCTTTAAAACAAACAAACAAAACCACCAAAACCAACAACTTCTGTGAAGATAACTTGTAGGGTTAGATGAAAGAAGAACTTTATTACCACACAGTATGTCTGAACTACAGAGGCTTTGGCAACTTGTGCCATATACATGCCAAATGAATTCAAATTATTGTTTTTTGAATCTCTGAAAAGCTGTCAAACTAGCACATTTCCAACACACTACCATTTATATTATTGGCACTGAAAGTCTACTTGCTCAAAAATGTCACAGCCCTTACATCATTTTATATATTTAACATAGTTATGGAGAAGTTCACACAAGCAACTGGATTCCCTAAATGGCGCTTCAAAAAAAATTATATCAGATACTAGCAATTACTTTTTTATATAGGTGGGCAGAAGAGGACAGCCAACATATCCTGATGAAAATTAATAACTCAGCCTGGTTATTATCAGACAACAGTATAGAACTCAAAACTGCCAGCAAGAAATATTGCTGATTCATTGAACTTGTCCTTATATTTGCAGCCCATTTCAGTGTTTTTCACTTTAGTAAGACTGATGATAACATCTGTTTTGCAGAAAAAGAAAAACATCTTGTTGATACTATGTATAAACACTTAAGGAAAAATATTTCCTCTCCTATCTTTCAATAAAAGCTTTTTTTTTTTTAAATAGAGTTATAATTCATCATTCTGTGACAGCATTTAGAAAATAACATTTATGCAGTTATCTAAAAGCCTGGTCAAATCATATCATCTGCCTGAATATCATTCCGTTTAAGTACTTTTATTGCCCGTATGCTTACTAAAAACACTGATCTTTATTCCACTTCTTATGTGGTCTAAATTGCCTTGAGTAATCTGTCTAACAGAGATAATTAAATGTGTTTCATTAATATCTGCAAAAGGTTCCAAGGGCATGCAGTCGATTAAAGTCTGGTTTGCAAAACGTGTTGCTCAGATTTCATGATCTACATGCTAAAGAAACAAGTGAAGTGCCACTTGACTCACAGGAAAACAGGAATGGAAGGGATCTGGTTTGCCATCATCTCCAATCCCTTGGTAATCTACACTCTATCATATAAACGGTATCATATAACCTCCTTTGAATATTTACCAATGATCAGCATAAACCCATTTTGGATTATTCAATCCAGTGTTATAACTGAAAGCTTGGGAATGAACTCCATTGCTCTAGTGTTTAAGGGTCTTCTCCCTTGCAACCTAAACACAAAGTCCCAGTCCATTTAGTTCTTTGCCACAAATTATTTTTGGTTTTAAACAGCTCTCGTTTCTTCCTGATGTTTATTCCCTCTTGATCTTAGTTTTGCTGTATTAGACAAATCTATGCCTTCTAGTCTCCCCTCATGCAATGATTTTTTCCCCTCCCCTAATCATCCTAACAGCATTTTCTACATTTGTTACAGTTTGAACACTCCCTCTGAAACCTGTCTAGCCACAATTAATACTTTCCTACCTCCACAATGGCATTTGCCATTGACATACTCAATGACAACACTTGGATGTCTCTCAACGATTCAGCTAATAAATCAAGATTACTCTCCTCATTCATTTTGAACACATACTTCTAGATAATTGGGAAGATTTTGATATCAATCCTCAATCACATCTTTGAATTTTACTGTATTCATATATGTTCTCTACACAGAATCCCCCATTCCTCCTTTGCTTATTCTTTATATGGATAGGAGGCATGGTGGTGTTGGGTTGATGGTTGGACTTGATGATCCTAGAGGTCTTTTCCAACCTTAATGATTCTGTGATTCTATGATAAAAAGCCACTTGCAAGGTGTTTTAACAGTTTTTTTAAAGAAGCAACTTGGGCTGAATTTGTGCAAATCTCGCTTCAGCCCTTTAGTTTCTTCTGTGCAAGAAGCCTTCTGTGTTGGTCAGTCGTTTTAACCTTTCCTTGCACGTTCGTTGCTTTTTTGCAATATCTTTATTGATGTCGTTATTCAGCTAATTTATGCCTTTCTTCCCCCAGTGTTCAGGTGCATGCACAACACTGGAAGATCTGAGACTTTCTACACTAGAATATACAAACCCAGATGATTAAAAACATCTTTAAAAATGTAACACACTTTTTACAGTTCTTTTCTTATTATCAGCAAGAATCATACGAATGGAGGAGATATATATATTTGTGTACATATATACACATACACACATATGTGAGTGTGTGTTGTGTGTGTATGTCTCTCGCTCTCTCTTATACTCACACACAACTCTATGCCATCATGCTGAATCCTGAAACTGGTACTTTCACAAGGAATGAAACACTCCTGGCTTTCTTTGCCTCTCTCTTCTCTCCTTCTGAGCTTCTTCCCTGAGAATCCACCTTAATCTCATATACATCCATATTTAGCTCTCCAGTAAACCCAAGAATTTTCAGATTTATTGAAAGTGGTAGCCTGTCTATAACCTGCACCTGCTGTCTTGCACAGATATACCAAAGCAATTTTAAAGTAGCGAAGTCAGATACTAGTAGCAGCTTAGCTGTTGCAGCAGAGAGATCAGCCGAGTTGTAAAGCATGCTAGAGAAGCCAAATAAACTTTCAGATAGTCGTGCTGAGCTTTATGATAGCCCGAGAGTGGCAGGCAGTCCAAGTAACTTAAAAGCTCAGTAGGGAATGCCTATTGGTTTCTCTTCCGTGTAGCACAAGCATTTGTGCTGTATTCTATGTAAATCCAGCCAAAGCCTCTACAGAAAAATCACTTTTCTATCATTAATATTTACATGAAAACATCATTATGACTTTCAAATATGGCACAACACTTAGCCTAGCAACATGTGGATTGCTTAGCTTTTTCATTTGTCACCAAATGGTAGTTACAAAAAAAAAAATCTTCATGTAATTCTTAAGTTTCGACACAGATTTGGGGAGAAGAGGGTGGCAGTAAATCCCTCGTTGAAAAATTCACTTATTCTTACCATACTTCAGCATTGCAATCAAAAATGAGAATAAAGTCAATGTCTTTCTAGCATCTGCTAATTACAATATAATCACCAAGCACATGAGGATCCCCATTTTATGTGGCAGCCTTCAAGTGCTCCTGTAGCACAAAACCAAAGAAAAAACAAAACAAAACAAAAAAAATCAAATCCATGATTTTTTGAGCAAACTTGTTTGGAGGTTCAGCTGGTCAATTCTGTACATTTGAGCACAAAATCAAATAACAGTAACAGTAAGCTAAGCGCTACCTGGCTAACTTGATTTAGGCTGCCAGATCCTGAGCATGTGGAGTTGCAACATCCTTTCATTCTGTCAGGAAAATGCCAGTTGACCTGGAGTATAGCTTGCCGAAGAAGCAGCTTCTGGAAAAGGAACAAACCAACCCCAACCAAGCTTTCTGCTCCGAGCAGCTCTACAGAAAGCCTTGTCTTGTCACTCTTCCTAATGGTGCCCAGGCTTTCGGCACAGGGCTCAATTGCCTATGCAAGTCACAGAGGCAAGGCTGAAAAAGCAGCTGTGCAGCTATTACACATTATGTTCAGGTGATAAGGTTCCTCCTTCAGGAACTGTATTCCTGAAGGCTCGCACCATGAAAGCAGCTGGTCCTATGATCTGCCCATTAGCTTGCACTTGCTTTAATTAATTCTAGTCAGGAAACTAACAGGACTGATTTTAAACAGAGTTTGAGGATATTGATGTTTGGATTCCTCTGACCAGGCATCATTCGATGCCTTTTGGAAACTCCTGGCTTATCATGATGCGACACTCCGGGGAATCAAGTCCTTTCCAAGACCTAGCCACAATCCTGGCCCGTATCTGAACGCATGGAAACTCCTATTTTTTTATTAGTATGTTTTAACCAAAAAGATTCCTGACTGGAAAGTTGCGACTTTTCAGCATGCAACACCGATGTTGAGCTAATCTTTTTATGGTTTCCTTTGCAAAGGTAGACCATTAGCTCTTCATTCCCTGCTATGCTGTTAAAATGGTGGAACTGCATTTTAATAGGATGTTGGCAACAGGAACCATGCAACAAAATCTCTAGATGTCATTACTATGAGCTGCCAGAATCAGCCCCTCATGGGCCAAACCAAAACATCTATCAGTATGGCTTTTTGCCAAGTCTCTGCTGCCCAGCTGAAGGCACTAACTGGATTAAACAAAAACAATAAAAAAGCAGCAAAAAGAAAATGCTGTGCAAAAGGGATTATAAGCAGGAAGAGGAACACGAAGTACCTCTTTAGACTGCAGGTAAAACTCTTCTTCCCACCTGATCAAGCCCAGGGACAGCACTATCAAATACAGCACTCACTCCTAAGAAAACGTCTCCTGTATCTCATAAGCAGTTTCTTAAGAAACTTCTCCCATATATCTCTGACTTTCTGATTTTACCTGACATTTCATCAATATTTCACTACTACTTCCTTCTACATTTGCTGCATGCTTATGTCAGGAGCTAACTTTACCAGGGCTTCTGCATTTTTGTATGATGAAAGGCTGCCACCATAAACAGATACTCTCTACACTCATTCCTACAAAATGTGCTCAGTATTCATCTCCTCCTTCATGAACTTGCCAGATGCAATGATTTTTGGATATAACTGCAGTATTTATCATGAATTTTTAACAAAGGCTTTTCATCCCAAGATGCTAAAAAAACAAATTGCATCTCAATGTGCAAGGAAAAACATTTAAACTTAAAGCCTACAAAACTGGATGTCAGGCAACTAGTAAAATTGAAGCCCCATCTTTTCATAAGAGTGGAGGTAAAAAACCTGCCTGTTTACACACAGAGACCTAAGCCTATGCCTGAAATGAACAGGGAACCAAAGACATCAAAGACGGTATAGACTCCTTTAACCAAAATCAGATACCAAAATGCACTGACAGGTTTGGCAAGTTCTGATTCGCACAGAAAAGGTGCGGTTGTGTGTCCATCTACCACCAGGTCTCTAAAAACACCTTCCAAGCAGCAGATCTGCTCTGCAAGGGTGGAAAGTCCATCCTACCACAAAGAATGAGAACAGCATGATCCCAAGACCAACCTCAGACCAGTAAGCACTGGTGGGAAGCATACACCTTGATCTCAACATCTTGTGAGCTTGAAATACTGACCAAAT
>VZTV01128628.1:0-14163 GCA_013400875.1 Anhinga rufa
GGTAGCTGCTACAGGACACTGCCCAGGTTACTGTTGCAGAAGAACAGCAAGGTAGGTGGGATTCAACAGGAAAGGCTGGGCCAGAGCTCTGGCCTGGTACCCTGTGATTTCAAAGATAAAACAAGGGTCCGCCAATTAAAAGACTTAACAGTCTGTTTCTTCTCCACTAAACCTGAGTGCAGAAGAAAATTTACAAGGCCCTAAGGGCTCTGCTTTTGCAGTCTGGTAAGGCTGGTACTGGGATAGCTACTGGTAGCCCACCTCTCCCTTTGCAAATGCAACTCAAACACGCTGTGGGCCACAATCTTTTGCAAGTGCTTGGCAGCACAAAGTGTGTGTGAAGTTTGGGCTGCTCTGCAATACTGCACAGGCTTTTGATGTACTGATGAATGCTGCTGTGTTGCTGGAGCAGAACAAAATAATCAGACTTTCTGCCTTTTCATGGGTTGGGCTTTTATTCTCTCTTTTTTTAGCTTCCTTTGGGGAAGCTATAGTTCTCGTGAGCAAAACCTTTCCTGGTGGCATCTCTCTTTTTCCTGTTTACCCAGGGAATCTCTGCTTAGTCTTCAGGAGGTAGAGGTCTGCTACTTAGATCCACTGGCTGCCTCCTTTGATGGGTCTAGCAGTTGAGTTGCTGCTGCCTGGATGCTGCTGGTTCTGGAGCCACAGAAGACACACTGATCCATAGGCCTCTGCTGCTGAGCTTCTACATGCCCTTCAAATAGGAATTAGAGTTGCCTGAACTAAGATGGAGAAGACACTTGCTAGGCAGCTTCAGCATTGCAGCAGGCTAATGACAGAGCAGAACCACAGACTAAGAGAGCAATGAAGAAAGTCTCTAGTCTATCTCAATCTCTAGCTATTTCTGCATTGTCGACTGAGTAGTGACAGAGAGCGAGCAGAATCCCATGCTACTCATCCCAGAATCTCAGCACTGAGCAGACGAGAGTGTCTCCTTGCTGAGCTCAGCTAAGGCAAAATGTTTGTAAAGATATAATTTTTTCCTGGAGTTGGGGCTGAAACTGAAGGTATTGTGTGTGCTGATGCCAGTCTGCTCAAGTATTGCTACTGCCAGGGCTTGCTTGGAATTGTGCCTAACATCCCTGGCCTCATCCTGCCTTCCAGCTATGGTGGAAACATTGGGAGGGTGTGTGCCACCACTCCCATTCATGAGTAGGTGCCTTTCAGGGTGCTGCTTTTGGAGTCGGTGTTTTCAGGACACAGTCAGACCTTTCTTGTTCTGTATGTGCCCGAGCAAAAAGGGCCACTCTGCCTCATCATGGGATCACCTGTGGGGATGCAGTATCACCCTGAAGCAGAGGGCCTATACCAGTTGAAAATCTGGCTCCACCTGGGACTGTAAGGGTGCTAGGCAAGGGTGATGCTTTTTAAGTTGGAGGCATTGTTCATCTTTGGAATGAAGAACAAGCTTTCTCTTTGGTGCCCCAAGCATCTTCTGCAAAGGCCATAGAAAGGAGGAAGCCATTGTTTCCTTGCACAGAGCAGTTTTCATCTTCACATGCTTTTGTGTCCACTGGGAAGAGTGAGGCAAATGTTTCTAAAGTTGATGCAGCAAATAAAGGAGGCTGGCTCACTGATGACATGCTCCAAATGTCTCAGCAGGGACTGAAAGGGTTTCCAGAACTTGTGGCTGTGCTTTGAAGCATCTTTGGAGCCTTCTGCTGCCTCTTAATGGATGTTCACAGCCAGGGACAGTGCTATACTTTGCTCTCAGTCCTGCTGGAAATTACACCAGTAATGGAAGGGCTGAAGACCAAACCCCGAAAAGAAGCATAGCTGGGCCTCCCATTCAGTCATCCCAGAAGGGATTATAGTGTGAGGATGCTCTACAGCATGTTTTGGTGATCAGCAAGTGTGAGCTTGGAACAGGATCACAGCTTCTAGCTGGAGGGAAACAATAGTTTCTCCTAGTTTGTCCTTGCCCTCCCTCCCTGGCAGTCCCCATGGCTGCTGGCTCTGCGTGGGGGAGCACCTCTTCTTCACTTTGGCTGCAGTAGCCAAGGGTGATATGTGGCTTGTAGTTGACAAGTCTGCATTACTGTATCTTACGGGAATTGTGGGGTGGACTTAAGTGGTGTGTTGGCCTAGGATGGCATCACAGGTACCATGCAAGGGGTTTGCATTCATCCCCGTAGAGAGAATAGGAAGGGCAGTCACTGAGGTTTTAGAGGAGGATGGAAATGGCTGGGCAGCTCTTGGCACTCAAGGTGAAGATCGAGTCTGATTTGTAGATGCAGCAGAGGGAAGAAGCAGGAAGAGTCGTTCTGTTCAGCCGTGAAGTGGAGGGGGGTTTTGGGCTCCATTGCCAGTTTGTCTGTGCCCACTTTCCTTCTGGGAATCTAGTTTTGGAAAAGGATGTGATATTGTAAAAAGGAGGGGAAGGAGTTTGCAAACAGATGAACACGCAAATTAAAATAGTCTCCATGCTTTGTCTGTGCTCAAGCCCCGGTACCATTTCCTTCCCCCAGAACAGTGTAAAGATCCTGGGCATGTCTGTGCCTGCTCAAGCACATCCAGCCTGCTCTCTCTTCCCCATCACCTTTCCTGTGTGAATGTCCCCCCTTGGTGGCTGGGCTGTGTTTCTCCTAAGACATGAGTGTGTCTCTGCAGGGGAGAGCATGGCCTGTCCAGTGCTCTGCCTGCTTTGCTCCCCTGCCCCCTATTTTGACAAGCAACACAGATACTGCAAGGCAGGCCTCAGCCTTGGGAGCTCCTGTGTGTCCCAGGTCATTCTTGGGTGAGCAGGCTGGGTTTTATCAGCTTGTGTTGTTTTGGGGAGTTACAGTTGCAGCAGCAGATAAGAGCCAGAAGCACAGTCCCTGGAAAAAAGTGAGCAGATGCATCAGTCTATGTCTCCCTATTAGCACCCCGTGTTTCAGCAAGTACCCTCTTCACTGTCTGCTCCCCTTTTTCACCCCTGTTAGTCATGCCAAGTGTTATACATCGCACAGGGCATTGCAAGCCCACAAACACTATCTGGGCCTGGGCTAGTCAGAACTGTGCTAGTGTTAGGCAAGGTGATGGTATGGTTATGAAAGTTGTCTTGCTACCAAGGGAAGTTACACAGGGAATGTTTCCTCCAGGCCCATGTGTTTTTGCTGGTCTTGCTGCCCTTGCCTGCTGAATGTAAATGGAGTGGCTGTACTCTGCCATTCTTCCTCCAAGGTTAGGCTGCTGCAGGGCTGGATGAGTTGCTGGGATTAGGGCAGCTGCCTGCCAAGTCCAACACGAAGAGAAGCTGTCTGGCACGTGCCTCATGCTGAGCTATGCACTCACCCACAAAGATGAAGAAGATGGCAAAGGTGGCAATGTCCCACATGGTCTCAAAGAACCTTTTTCTTGCCAGACAGCTCAGGAAGTCGTGGATCTCATTTTACAGGTCTGGGTTTTGGCTCATTATCTCAATTTCTGCTCAGAGCTTATCCAGGTGGCTGACCTATGAACCTGCTGGGCAGCAAGACAGCCCCTGCTAGCAGGGGAGACTAGAAGAGCAGCCATGCACTTCTAGTGCATGCACCGGAGCATTCAGGCCATCGCCTGGGGACAGGGTGATCCTTCTAACCCTGATGGCAAGCCTTGACTTAGGGCTTGCGTTGCAGGGTGGGGAACACTGCCCAGGCTAGAGCAGGAGCTTGGCAAGATTTCTTCTGTCAGGAAAAAGCTGCCCTCATTTAATGGAACTGCTGTAGATGCAGGCTGTCGAGTCAGCGTGGTACCCTGCTCTCCTCTGCAGGCCTGGTCAGGAGGGAGAAGTGGGATGCAGCCTGCAGAGCTGGGTGGGTGCATGGCAATGGGAAGGGCTTCCAGCACTTTGGAAGTCTGGGCTGCCTCTGCTGCAGGTGGAATGGGTGGAGAAGGCAGCAAGGATGTACCAACTGCTGCCCCCATGGCTGCCAGGGCGATGGGGCCCTGCCCGCAGGGAGGAGAGAGCAGGAGAGCTCGGAGTTCCCTGGCCTGATGCCCCAGAGCGAGGGTTAGGCTGTGCCTGGGGCACTGGGAAGGAGAAGGGCATGGCCCTTGTTCCCTTCCTCCCGGTGAGGTTTCCCCGTTAGCCTGGTCTGGCCTTACCCTGCTGCCTCGTGCACTAACTCTGCCCCACGTGCCCTTCCCGGGTGCCCAGGACAGAGCTGGCTGCCACGGCCTGGCCCCCACCTTGTCCCCAGACAGACCTACAGCCAGGCAGGGAGGTGCAGGGGAGCAGTGGGAAGAAAACCCCTCTGGCAGCCATGTGGCACTCGGGATAAGGGTGGCTCCAGGGCCCAGCTTCCTGGCTGTGTGGATGCAGGTGCCAGCCCTGTGGGAAGGTGGATCCCCAGCCAGGAAGGGAGTTGAAGTAGGGAGTTGAAGGCTGCCGGCCCAGCTTGCCTCCTGGCTTAGCCAGAGGAGAGGAGAGCCTGATGCCAGGCCTATCTTGGTCCCATGGCAGCACCTCAGAAGATGGTCCTTTCCCTGGGGTCAAGGTGTCCCAGCCACAGGCATGGTTAGGAGTGACAGGGTGAGCTAGGGGTCTGGGAAGGGACGATGGGGATGCCCAGCTCCGCTGCAGAGTGGCTGTACTCTCCTGTGGTGTGTCATGGCACGGGGAGGAACGGGAAGGCTTGCAGCCATGCTGGGTGGCTGTGGGTTGTGGCCCTAGAGAGAGGGTTGCAGGTGGGGTCACAGGCAGCAGGTGGGGTCCCCCATTGCCGACTATTGCGCTGCCCATCCCCAAGCACACAGGGGCAGTCCCTGTGGGTTCCAGAGGAGCTGCTCTGGAAGAAAACCTCTCCAGCCTGGTGCTTGGTTTTCTCCCTGCTGTGGTGCCTGGGCTCCCTCTTTGTGTGGCTCCAGGCCCCTCTGCTACACCCAGCCTCCAGATGCTCCTGCCTTGATTTTCTCTGCTCAGACTGTGGGATTGGAAGGGCTGAGACATGACAGATCCACAACATCCATGCAGAGAAGCAAAAGGTGAAAGGGAATCAGAAAGTGGAAAATGGTTGAACCATAAGGGACACTACTTTCATTGTCTCATCTGAGTGAAATGAAAGAGCAACACAGCGGACTGAAAGAAATGAAATACTGAAAATATATTTTCCACAAGTTCTTAATAACAACAATTAAAAATGAACAGTAATATCAGCTTCAGGCAAATCATTTAACTACCATATTGTAGAATGAGCCTATTTTTTTCTGAATTATGATCATTTTTTAAACTAGGAGTTCTGTGAGGAGCAGGGAGTTGGACTCGATCCTTATGGGTCGCTTTCAGCTTCTGAGATATTCTATGATGCTATGTAGTTCAGGGGTGCATGGAGTGATCATGGCTGCTTTGTCTCGCAAGCTGCGAAAGAGCCTAGCCCTCCTGTATAGGTCCTGTGAGGATGCCTCACCACTGGCCTGACTCAGTTTCCCTTTATGTGGTTGCATCCTATTTGCTTTCTCCTTTTCTTGCTGAATTCACTTCTACATAAAGGGATTGTAGCTGCACCCACACTTCCTATGTAAGGACATCTGTGTGTATATGCCAAGGGGCAACAAATCCCTGATGACCTCAAAATGAGCTTTCAGGTCCTTGTGATTATTGACCAGGCACGTGGTCTTAAAGAAGTGTCTTTCAGAGGATGCTGCAGTGGTGGATGTCCCCTCTATCCGGGTCAGTGGGTGCATGTCTGCCAGGGCAGGTCCCCAGAGGCCAGCGAGGAAGGGGGCACCAACTGTAGAGCTCCCCTTATCCCTGGTCCATCAGTAAAACAGCCTCTCTCCAGCTGTCTTCTACCACCACTGGCAAAGATTTCATGGGGTGGAGGTCAGGGTAGAGGCCTCTAGGACCTACCTATTGTGGAGTAACAAGTCCTGTCCCCACTTCTGGCCTGGTTGTGGGTAGCCCTTTCCAGGCATCTGGGCACCAGCTGCCAGGGTGCAGGGAGCTCTGAGCCAGGCAGGGCTCATGTCTCCTGAATTGCAGTGGGCAACAAGGAGGATGAGGATCTGGGAGGTGACATCCAGCAGGGGATTAGCCCAGTGTGGAGGCTCAGGAGCTCTTGCACACACCGTTCCTGCTGCTGTCACCCATCTGCGGCACAAGCAGTGACCTGCAGCCCTCACTGGGAGCTGCTTGCACCTGCCTGGCTCAAAACCTTGGCCCCAACCTGCTCTGTGGATGCAGAAATGTCCTTCCAGAGTCTAAGTGTCTTTACTAGAGCAGTCACTGGGAGGACTGCGCTGGGGGAGCTGGGCACAGGCCAAAACCAGCCAGCAGGATGGGACTTGCTTTTGGCAGCTTATGGCCTTATAGCGAGCAGTTGATGCTATGCTTCACCAGTGTAGTCCTCCAGCCTAGGGCAGCAGTGACCAGGCTGATGAGTCCAGCAATGCAAGGATGGATTGCAATTAGCAGTGTCCCAAGAGGAAATAAAGGAGCCTGGGTGCATGGTGTGGTGAGAGCTCTGCATAGACTGTGCCACCTTTTCTTCGTACTGCTGGAGGAATGCAATTCAAGCCCCAGCAAACCCTGCTGTGGCTTCTTTCTGCCACAGCCCTGTGCTGCTGGAGCCAGGGTTGCAGACCCTTGTTTCAGAGATAAGCTCAGCAGTAGGGGTCCTTGACCTTTGTCAGCAGGTCCAGGCCTAGGCCCCATAGTCTCACCATGCTTGCTGGGACAGGCCTGGCCTGGGGACCAGCCAGGGTGAGCAGGCTGGGGCAGGCTGGCAGGGAGCAGCCATGAAGTGGCAAGTGGTTGAGAAAATTGCACTTTTCCCCCTGGGCGGGTGTTATCAGGGACCTGGGTTGGAGGCATCGCTGTCAGTGGGAGCAGCTCAGCTACCCCAAAGGTTTGTGGAGGCCAGGGGCCTCTGCAGCATTCCCCACCTACCTCCACTAAACGCAGTCACTTTTGCTTCCCACCATGCTGCTGACATGATTTCTATTTATGTGGTCCCCAATGTACTGGGGGTGAGGTACCTGGGCGAAAATCTTTTCCAGAGCCTGGTGCTCTGCTTTTGGAGCTGTCCTAAAGCAGCTCCCAAGGAGGGGCTTTTTCTAGCGCAGGTTGGGATTATCAGCAGCATAACGCAGCTGGCCAGGCTGGAGGCCCTGCTCCAGCTGGTCAGCCCCTGTACCCCCATGTCCCTTCTCTTGCAGGGTTGGAGAGCAGCAGGACCTGCTGCAATTTATTTTCCCCTTTCTTGAGAATGTTTTCTGCCTTCGCTGCTGTTCCATGTTGTTTTGCATTAAAAGGTGCAAAACTAATTTTGAAATTCAGACCATGGTGCTCTTCACTGAGACTATAAAAATCTGTTCCTTATAAGAACCTTGTGCATGTTACTGAGCAGTACAGTAGTTCTGAGAAAGTGCTGCTCACAGACAGGAATGTCCAATACCAAGATTTGCTTTTCATTTTTGAACAATAACAAAAAATTACATAGCAAAAGTAGTTTGCTGGAACAAGCCATCCCAACAGAGCAAAGATGGGGTGGGACAAGTTGTGTGAGGCGCAGGTGTGGGTTTAGAGGCAAGTTGATCAGTCCTGAGATCTTGTGAGCTTAACTGAAGCTTTGACTCCAATTTACAAGGGCTAGGTGTTTAGCTGGTGGTAACTGTCATAGCCTTAGTTAACAGAGTTGAAAATGTTTTTGGCGTGATTTTTTCTGGATGTGCATTCCAGGCAGCTGGAGAGGGATGGCACACTCCTCAGGAAGGCAGCGTGCGGTCAGAACAGCTCTGGTGCTGTGGATGTGCAAGCAGGATGATGCTTCCCAGCAGTGTGTGCTGGTCTAGTGCCAATGAGGAGAGGCAGGCAGGGGCTCTGCCTGCCTGCCACAGAGCCAAGTGCTGGCAGCTGCACTGCCTGGGCACAGTCTCCCATGATACCTGGGATGAGGTCTGTGCCTCCTCATAAAAAGCCTGGGGGCTGAGACAAGGATTTTGCTCACACACACACACAGGCTTGACAGTGCTTGTGTTATCTGAAATGGCAGCAGACAACCTGATTTGACAGTCAGGTATTTGCTCCATAGAGTCACAGTGAAGTATAGTTTCACACCTGTCTGGTCCCATCTCCCTGATCCTCAGCAGGAGGGAGGAGGTGGTGCAGAGGTTAATGCATGGCCTCCTGCTTCTGAAGGCGACTTGCTTGACAGAGCCGATGCCCAGGTCTCAAGGAGTTTGCTTGAGCAGAGCTTATTCCTTCTAGTGTCCCCCATTTTCAGGACCTGGCTCTTATTCCTGGGGTGGGGCACTGTGGAGGGAAACTTTGGTTTGTTGCTTGTTTCCAGGAGACTGTACCTGCTTGCTTCTTGTGGAGCGGCCTAGTGGATGGAGGCATGGCTGCGGAATCAGCTTCAGGATACAGGGGAGGACGCATGTGGGTCCCTGGGGACTGGAGCTAGGAAGAGCCCAGTATGCCCTGCTCCCAGGGAGCATCATTCAGCAACAGGCCTGTGCATGAGGTGCCCTGCTGGCATCAGAAGGAGAGAGGTGTGGGACTGAGATGTACATTGGCTTTGTTCCTCTAAACATTCAATCAAGAACAGAATACATGAATCCATAGGTACTCAGCCTGACTATGACAATGCTGGGCCACATCCTCAATCTGTGGCTTAGATAGGAGGGAGCTACTGGTGTTTCAGCAAGCCAAGGAGGCAGTGTTAAAGTAGTGGAAGAGCTGGGTCAAGAGGGAAGGCCCACCGCAAAGCCTACCAAGAATGCTTGGGTGTCTGGAGATTTTTGGGGCAGCTGGTGAGAGGCAGTGTCTGTTTGGGTGGGGGATGCTCTGACAGAGCATGTACTAGGTAAAGTATTAGGCATTGATTTCTTGCTTCTTTGGTTTGACAATCCCCAGCTGCCTTCTATTTTTAACACACACACAGATACACACACACACACACCCCTGTTTCCAGACCGAGCTTTGACTCAAGAAAATTGTTAGTGTTCAGAAGGACTAAGGAACATTAACCAGACCTCACAAGCTCCCATACGAAGTGGGTAGGGGACTGTTATGGGTGCTATTTTGATATTATTGCTGCTATTTTTTTGGTGAGCGAGAAGCTGAGGAACAATGAAGATCCTTGGTGTACACTTGGAGTGGGAGATGCTCTGTTGGAGAAGCTCAGACCTCAGTGCAGTAAGATTTCTTTGCTGTCTAGTGATCTGGAAGGATTGCTGGCTGGTCCTGCTGCTGTCCTCGAATTAATAGGCAGGGGAGCTATGTGCCTGGGGTGATGCTGTGTGTAGATGTGATGCTGAGTCCTTGAAAGCTTGGGCAGTCTTCTAGGTCCTACCTGTGTATGGGGAGGTCTGAAAAAGAGATAGATGCGCCGTTCCACAAGGGCCCACAGACTAATATTTCTTTCCATCAGCCGGGGGCTGTGATGAAGCCACAGGGGATAGGAATGCTTCAAAACCAGGTACCCTGCACTTTTCATACAGAGACTTACTGAACATGCCTCATTTGTTGGTCCTTGCAATTCATACCCAGATGAATTCATACCCACTATGGCTGTGGCAGCCATAGTCTCCCAACCACCTGCTCTGCACTGCAGGTCCCTCAATTACACCATTCCCAAAACATGGTGGGCCATAATCCCCCCCTGGAGACTTCCACTTCCTCCCCAGATTTGGGCAATGGGAGGGAATCTCATTGGTTGACCTCAGCTGCACAGTGAGAATTGAGTTTACCCTGCCTCCACCTCTTCCTGTCTGCTCTGGAGACACCTTTCCCCATGGGGAAATTTGGCAGAAGCAAAAGCACAGTTTTGCCTGTGCTGCACTTGCTGCAGGGAACTTTTCTGTGTGCCCCACAGGGTGGTATCACTTTGGTCCCTGCTGCAGGCTGGCACCAGGCTGCCAAGGACACTATCACCCTGAAGGAGGGAGCATGGGGGCTGCAGATTAAATCTGGTGCTTCATGTCTACCTGGGGTAAGATCTGGGGGAGAAATTTTGTCCTATCTGGGATGAGGAGAACTTCCATAGTATTGATACAACTCTTGCTGCCTAGAGCAAGGGTTCTATGCAGAACTCATGGTCTGTCATGGATAAGGATGTATTGCACAGATGTAAAAGCTTGCCTTCTCTGTTCAGGATGTGTATGGGTGCACATGGAGCCTGTCCCTTGGCTCTATTCTCAGTGGTTCATTGCATACATGCAACACCATAGGAGCAGGGAGCACGTAGGTGTGCAGAACGCAGGAACCCATGTGGCATATTTGAGGTGGGAGACAGAACCGGTTCTGTTTGCTGGTAATCTTTGCAGAAGGTGGAATTGCTTGTCCTGATTGCTGTGAACAGCGGGACATACAGTGTATCCCTGTTTCTCTCTCCTACAATCTAATTAGTGCCATGTTCCCCCACCACTCAAATTGTGGTGTCAGAACAGAAGCATTTTTCAGTCGACTCAGGAAAATGAATCAGGCTTATCAGCAGGGTTCGTAATTCACCTGAAAGATATTCATGTGCACTGATTCATTGCCCACAGATGGGAATGACGTTTATGTCTCTTTGGGCTGCTGTTTGTGACAGCTGGGATGGGGGCAGCGACACCAGAGGAGACAGTGGCTGGATAAATTTGCCCGCATGGCCAGCTAGATAACTGGGTGGATTTACAGGCAGATGGAAAATTAGCCGGGGAGGTTGAAAGCTTGAATGGGCAAGAGGCAAAGTTCTCTATTTGCTGAGTGGCTAGATAGGTGCAAATAGACATGAGGAAGAACTAAGTTAAGCAACTGGTGAAAACGGAGAGATTGTGCCTCACATGCCTCTGGCTGCAAAAATAATTTTTGGTCCCAGAGAAAATGGTCTCCAAAATGCTGGAGCCAGTGTAGGAGGTGATCCTTGGCTCTTGAGCACCCAAATCACTCAGCATCTCGCTGCATCTCCCCATTATGCTCATTGTGCTCCCCGTTTGCTGCATTCCCACTGCTGGTCTAGCTGTTCTCACTGTCCCTGAGCTGCCTTCTTCTCTATTAAACTTTGGGACTGGCACTCCCTCTTGCTGGACACCCCCTGGAGACCGCAGTGTGCTTTCAGCAGCTGTGACTGCTGGGTGTTTGGAAGTGCAAGATAGATGTAAGAGCAATTTCTCCTTCTTTAAGTAGTTCTCCAGGCTCTGTGTACTTTGCAGTGGTGTGGGCGATACTGTTCAGGTTATCAGCATGATCAGCCCATGCTAGTGACACAGATTTGGGGGTCAAATCCCATGTGGAGAGTCAGATCATGAGTGAAGGGAGGCAGGGAGGGAATACAAACACCCATACCAATGCATGAGAGGGGCCAAGGGACTCAGTGACTTTCTGCTCAGGTGAGCTGTCCATCAGAGGGTATTTCTAGCCCTAAGCTCACCCAGAGAGCCTGGGCAGTCAGACAGCATGCCCTGCTCCTCTGCAAACCTAGGATTCCACAAGCTCCTGCAAGCCCTATTGTTGGGGCTGACTGTTAGCTTTTCTTTGAGAAAGCCTTTGACCTGAGCTCGAACATTTCCACTGTTGGGGTGGAGGATTTGCTGCCAATTCTAATGACTATCATCTTGCCTGGTAAAAGAAATGCATTCTTTGGTTTCAGCCTGAGTGTGTGCAACTTCTATTTCCAGCTAGGTCTGAGATCCCAGTCTGCAAATGAGGCTTCTCTTTTTTTCTTAACACAGCAAGGCAATATTCAGCCAGACTGAAATGCCAAATGCTTGCCTTCTCCCAGCCTGCCAAATGAGATGTGTGAAGAAGGATTGGATCCCACATCACTACCGGTACTCACTCAGCAATGATCCTCCCTTTCTAGCTGTGGTTTGTGGCACAGACATTTTAATGGGGTTTTAACCCCCTTAGTGTGCATTATTCTGATTTTGCCTTGTTTTGGTGTGTTAATCAAGCATTCAGGGATGATCTGGTAGACAGTGCCAATCAAAGTGGGGTTATAGAAAATAGCTCTCATTAAAGTCACTTGATATTTTTCAATGCAAGTGGATATTTTATGTAAGAAGACATCTGTAAAAGCTCTGTCCTCCCATCGTGTGGCGTATTAATTACTGCTGGGGAGTATTTCAGCATCCGTGATAGGAACATATTATGTCCACTTGCCAAGAAGGAACAGAAATATCCATTAACTATTCTGTCCTGTCTGTGCTAGTATTGCAGCTCCTCAAGGTAATTCTATTGGTTATAGCAATCTCCTTCCTCCCCTTACCAGTTTTCTAGCTTTGGTTATTTATTATACCTTGGTTGGGGAGCAGTTCACTTTTAACTGCTTTCGTTTTCTCTCCTAACCAATCTGTTCTGTGGAGTGTTTTCTTTCCCCTTGGTTTTTCATGTTTCCTCAGGTAGTCTCCTTTCCTGATTGTGGAACTATTTTTTAGCCAACAGGAAAGCATCCTGTAAAAAAATTCAATTATTATATTTTTCTGTTCCGGTTCTTTCCCTCTGTTGATGTGGTGCTCTGTGCAGAGGAAATGAGTGATGTCTTCTGGGTATATGTCTAACTACATTTAACTTTTTCTGCTGCACTGTAATAAATATACTCACCCCACACTTCTGCACCCCAAAGCGATTGACAGGTCTTCTAAGACTGAACACTGCTCTGTCACACTTAAATGTGAAATATCATCTGCCCAGGCAGTGCTTTAATTTAGGAAACTATCTTTGCCTTGCCTGTTCTTAGAAAGTCTAGGGATATTTGACTTCTGGCAGGCAGAGCATGCTACCATTGCTGCTCAGAGCCGCTGTGATGCAGTGGCTGTTTCAGCTGTTGTCAAGACAGAGGGATTCACAGCTTGTTCATTCTGCTTTAAATAAATCAGAGGAAAAGATATCTTGAGAAATCCAGTTCTCCCAGCAAAGTCCCTCCCAAGCCAGCTGGGATGAGATGCTGGAGAGCTGCAGTCCCACATCGGTCCTTGCCCAGGATAAGCAATTGCCCCAAGGCCAGGACGCTGCTGCTTCTGAGTGATTTTAGGGTTTGTGCCACTGGGGCTAGGGGAATGACTGGTTGCTGAGCAGTCTCATTTCACTTTTGCTCACAGGAGCCTGGTGTGTTGGTTCGCTTGCTTTCTGCCATTAGCTGGTGCTGTGGTTAATTCACAAACCCATTTCCTTTGGGGCTGGACCCAGTTGTGCTCTGCACCTGCCTGATGCTCCCTCTTTGGGCAAACATGCTGACTTTTGCTGGAGCAGAGTCCAGCAGCAAGGGCTGCTCCCCACTCACTTCAGAGCCAGCCAGGGATGAGAGCATGCTCTACTCTCTCTGACGGTGCCTGCTCAGGGTAATGCTGTGCTCAGGTTCTCCTCCACCAGCAGAGCTGGATCCCCTTGCTTCCCTCAGCAACATGCCTATCCCCTTTCTCTCTCTCTATATGTGTATATATAGGGAAAGACTAGTGGAAAAAACAGGAAAGGCAGCTGCAAACTCTGTAATGATCTGAGTGGTGCTGAGGTAGTGCTGCCATGGGGCACTGCTGGAAGGATCTTGGCCTGTGCTGGTGGAGGGTGTCAAAGAACATGTCTGTCCTCTTTGGTCCCCAGAGAGGACACTCAGAAAGCACAGTGTTTCTGTTCTGCAGCGTGGCCAGTAAAATAGAAGGTAAAGCTGGGCAGTCTTGAATTAAACCCCTGATTTCCATTTCCTTCCTTGCTGGAGCGCTCTGCCTGTGCTGAGGGGTCTCCTGGGGAGAGTGCAGGCAATGTACAGCCCTTTCTAGGAGACCCTCCGTGCTGAGTGGTGTAGGATGGAGGTAATGGACCCATGACGCTGCCTGTCCCTGTCTGGAATAGAACTTGAGGCTGGGGCCTGTCAAGGAGAGCTCTGCATTGCTACAGGTAAGCTTTAAACCTTTTGAGTGATGACTAGATATTGTGGCCTTGTTCTTGGGAAAAGTGATGTGTTGATGTAATCTTTGAATGCGGAGCAGCCCTCTGGCAAGCGCTTGGAAGCTCATCTGTGAGCAGTAGGGCTCAAGAGCTTGCAGGGAAGAGTGGAGGTAGATTTGGCCTTTTATTTATCTTAGCTGTCGCAAGGCTGCATTGATTTAGGTCTTGTTTTATTTCCCCCAGTCCCCCAAAGAGTCCAAAGTGTAGTTTGCTATTGCCTGGGAGACTCCTGCAGTCGCTGGGTAGGGGGAACGTGGAAGGACTTATACTGTGAGTATCTGCAGTCCTGAAAATCATGGAATAGAATCATAGAA
>VZTV01128660.1:0-10285 GCA_013400875.1 Anhinga rufa
AGCAGATTTCAGTCAGGAGATGGGCCAAGTCTGATTTAAATGCGATTAATGACATCCCTAGTTAAGGCAGTTAAAATTCTAATTGTATGTGAAAACTCCCTCACTACTTGATAATGGTGTAATTGATCGGGAAGATTGCATAGGTAACGCATGTCGTGTGAATGCTGTTTTTTAGGTTTCATGATGGAAATGGCCTCGTGGGATGGAGGAATTTCTCGGACTGTACAGTTCTTGGTACCACAGGTAGGGTAAACCAAGTGCATATCTAACATGGTAGACTGTTGAACAAGAAGATAAATGTCAGCAGATCTAGTTTTGATTTCTTTGCCTATACCCTGTTCTTTTTGTGTGAGCTTAAATTAATCACTCTGGCTTTGGTCCCTTGCCTATAAAACAAGAATAAGAGGGGTTTATATTTTTGGATATCCTGTAGTATCTTCTGAGGGTGCTGAAATTTCAAACTAGGAAGTTCACCTTTACAGACAGTGAATATATCACCTTTGAAAAAGATACTTTTTTTGCTATTATTTACTCTGAAGATATGAGCTAACCTTGCATTACATAAGTTTAGGTGTTTATTAGTCATATTTTCTAACATACGCACTAAATTCAGTCATGTTTCCGCAAAGTCATTAATGACTAGGTATTTGAAGTTAATTGTAATTAAGATTCTGAAGTGATTTAATTTGGAATTCTAGCTGATCTTCAGAAACAAAGTTTTCCAAAGATGGCCAGCACTAAGTTTTATTTGTTCTAAAAAGCGGTACTGGGAGTAATATAAAAATCAGACTTGCATTAGGAAAGAAATAACATGTATTTCTTGACAAAGTAGTAAACAGCTGGGGAAGGAGGAAGCCAAGAATAAACGTTGAATCTCATTCTGGAATTCAGAGAGCAGGAGTCCTATAGGTAACAAACAGCACTGTCCTGCTTATGCTAGGCAGAAATAATCAATTACTAGAACAAAAAATCTACTGGCAACAGATATGTCACATAAATATACAAACAGTATTTTTAGGTCTATCTTTTCCTTTTGATTGAATTAAATAGTTATAACGCGTAGTTTGAAAATTATCTTCATGGTCTTCTGAGAAAAAGCAATTCTCTTAAATGGCAAGAAACAAAGTTGAGAGAGACTTAATTCTTCCAAACTACAGCAAAAAGCCAAAGCTTACTGGTGTATTTTTATTATTATTTTCTTCCAGACGATTTCTGAGGAAATGTTCTACCAACTGAGTAATATGCTTCCGCAAATCTTCAGAGTATCCTCTACGTTGACTCTGACCTCTAAGCACTGAATTTTATGCGGCAGTAAGATGTATCCTGTTGACAAAGGACGAGATTTACAGATATTCTGGAATGGAATGTCTCTTTTCTGAGGGATGATGACCCTAAAGTGGTATTTGTTGCAATTTCAAGAGTCATGTTGTCATAATAAAAGATAAACGCTGTCTATACTTGGGTGTTAGCTGTTGATTTTTGCCTCTTGGTTTCTGTTTCGGCAGAGTATGAATGTTGAATTCCCCACCTTTATCTGAAAGACGATCAATGTAATTTATTGTATGTAAACTACAGAAATGTAAGTGAGTCTCATACTTAACTAGTAGGATTAACAGCTTATGGTAGGAATAGGATTTTCTGGGTGGGCTTCAGGTTGTTGAGTTTTAAAAACAGTTTTTGAATTTGCTAAGTGATATTTAAAAAAATATGAACAATGTCAGGTGTCTCCTTAGAATAACTTCGACATAATTAGTCACAGTTGTCTTTTCAGGGTCACAGTGACCACAAAATAAAATGTATTACTGCCTCATTTTACCCTTTTGCTGTTACAAAATGAAAGACATGAAACAAGCATTTAACCTGCTGCATTTTGTAAATCACAGAAGTGTTTAAAAAAAATCAAAATAATATACCTGTGACAATAATTAGAATTTTTAATTGTTAGTTCTTCCTTTTTTTCGTATGTTAACTTTTTGCTTTATTTCAGGATTTTACATTGACAGGTCTGTCACATGCAAAACTTAATAGGAACACTGTACTGGTCTGGACTCTATACAGGTATATTTTGCTTCTTATTAATTATTTTTATGACTAAACAATCTAATGAGAAATGCTGGGGAGACAGCTCAGGATGCAGCTATGAAATTTCTCGGGACAAACTTGAATCCAGTCGCATGGTCCCCATGATGGGGGCAGAGGGGAGGTTGGGAACTGCTTTTCCCCCATCTTGGACAGTCAAGGTTTTTGAACTCAGCTGTGGACTCAGGCAGCTGGAAGCGATCCTTCAATGCAGACACTGGCCACAGGGAAAATCCTGTCCGAAACTGGGATTCTCAGGGTTGCCAGAAGAGTCCGGCTCACAGCAAAGCAGCTGGGCTGGTGAAGGTCCCAGGAAGCTTTCTGAAGTCCACAGTTCTGTTACGTAGGAAGCACAGGGATCCTTGCAGAGCTGGCTTTGAATCCGAAATCTCTTTCTATGTGTTGCTGAAATTCTGCACTTGAAAACTGGAGATCCTAGAAGCCAACTAAAAATCAAATTATTGTGTGATTTTTTTTTATTATTATTATAATTTTGTTTGATAAATGTGAAGATTGCAAAGCTCTGTTCTGAGAAAACTGCATAATTTAAAATTCTCACAGAGAATCAAAGGAATATTAATCAGTTCATGATGTTTATAAAGTCACCATGTAATTAATGAAGTTTTAGCTTAGTATTTTTATCGAGTCCTGCGTGCTGTACAGAAGCCATGTAAGTGACCCAGCAAACATCTATTGCTGAATTGTCAAATGCTGTCTTTTCCTCTGCCAGCAACTTCTAAAGAAGAATCATGCAAGTAATGTGACTTAATTTGGTGTTCTAGAAAAGAAGGATGTAAATTCATCTAGAAGGAGCTGGATTAATCCTGTTAGAGCTCATTTTACATTGCTGGCCTTAAACTGAAATAGAACTCTGGTCCCAGAAAAGCAAGTGCTCCAACGACTATTCTGTTTGAGAGAGGCGTGGTAGCAGAAGTATTCCTTTTTGTAAGTTGTGAGACTTCTCTGTGTTGTGAAAAAGGTCTGTGTAACATACTTGGTACTTCTTTTCCTGCATTCAGTACATCTACCAACAAGTAACTGGTGGAACACCAAAAATAATTGAACAAATCATCTTGCTTATACTTTTAGACTCTCTGTTAATAAAAATTATGCCTGAATTCTCCTGTTATTTTGCCAAAGACGACACCATTTAATTTAGTACCGCTTGTGTGAAACTGCCAGTAATTTCTGAGACAATAATTAAGCTTTTGCCTTTCATTTTTCGAATCTGTGTGTTTTCAGTCCACAGCAGCCACATATGAACTTTTCAGCATTGGTCTTTGATACTTAAAAGAACAAACAAGCTCTAGTGATGAGGTTTTGGAAAAACAAAGTGGTAGGAATAGCACGGGAAAACTCTTGAGTTCTGCTTAAAATCGTGCTGAAGCCTGGCCCTTGTAAGTGCTGAATTGGCCTGCCAAACTGAATCTTTGTCTAAAGGACTCCTGATACATCTATTATTCCTGTTTTTCGTGTCTATTCCCAAGGAAGTAGTGCTAACACCACATTTTTAGCTGTCTTTATAGAAAAACGGAATATAGAGGTGGGATGACCTAAACTGTACTTTCTGTTTGATCTGTACCTGACAACCGTACCACGTGGTAGCATACAGACTGCAATTTATGGAGTAAAGCCACGTGAGAAATCCTGTTTGGGTCATGGGTAGCTATTTGAGATTAAGAGGAAAATGACTCAATAGGCATGAGGTTTTCTATTTGTATATGCAGTGCTGCATTCCTTGGAAGGATGACAGTATTTAATGCCTTAAAAATGCTGTGTAAAATTGTACGCGTAGCTTGTACTGAGTAAGTGGTTCTTGCCACTAAGAGAAATGAGGAACGAATGCCATTGTTTAGCTTTTTTTAACCTGCTCATGGTGACCTGTATAAACTGCAGGTACCCTTTACAGAATCTGAACTGAGGTTATTACAAGAAGAAAAAATGTGAAGAGCGTCCATTTGTCAAGGGCGTAGCTAACTGGCCTTCAGCCTGTTTTCAGCTGTGTGATCTACGTCCCTTTGCTTACCCTGATGACAAACAGGAGGAGGAGAACGCAGACGGTTGAGAAATGGATTTACAGATCTCATCCTGACCAGATTGCTTTTACCCTGTTGTAATTCCAGAACTTTCACTGTTAGTAGTTGTCACTGCCTGGAGAGGTAAGGATTGCATCTGAGGCCTTTCCTTCTGCAGTAGTTCACTCTGGATATCAGAATCTAAGTTAATGAAGCACAGCTGAAAGATGTTATTTTATAACTTTTCCTATTGTATGAGAGATGAGTGAAGGCACAGAAGGTGATTATGAAGAGCGGATAAAATTTAAAGGAGGAAATTAAGACTGAGATTACATGTTCTAACCCAGTTCTGTTATTTCTGTGAGCTTAAAAATTAATCAGTTCATTTGCTCTGTACCTCATTTTCTCCGCATTAGAGGAAAGTTTACTTTATGCTTGTGTAGTATTTTTGAGCATGTATTACCTGCCACATTTACTCTTATTTCTTGCCTGTACTATATCAAAAACCACAGTGCTGTTGCCTGGTATTCACACCAGGTCAGAAGCATAAAGAGATGTCTATCCTCTTCTTGTATCTTTGCCTCATTGAGGTATGAGGACAGACCATCAGTGCTGCATAAAAATAAATCTATTACTTCATACCATGCACTGGATGTGGTAGAAGTCAGCAGCAGCCACAGAACTGTGGTCCCATAGGATTATGGGGCCATAGAATTAGAAGAATATATTATTATGCACAAGTACAAACAACCTTATTCCTGGTTGTCTAAGTCCGAGGGCTTGACTTTATGCTATAATAGCATTTAAATACCAGGTCGTGATCTTACCCCAGTGCTTTGAAGCAAGTGGAACAAAACGAACACGCATCACAAGGAGCAGCACTCAGAGGCCGCAGGCCATTTTGTTCTGATGACACAACGGTCATCAGAGGCAAGATAGTGACGAGGTGAGTACCCCTGTAAAACTTGCTATACTTGAGAGAAAGAAGGGACTACCTCCAGCAACAGGATGGTGTTCTGTACGTAAGAGTACTTAGAAGAGCAGATTCTGTCCTGCTAACGGCTTAAGCTATTTGTTAGCAAAATTACTTTGGGCTAAACCCAGAAGGCACAGAAGTCTAGACATCACAGATAGCGTGGCCGGCGAACGGGATCGGTTCACCTGTCATAAGCTGTGCTCCCCCTTGTGCATGCCGGCAAAGCAGGCACCTCCAAGAGGGGTAATGCCCCTCCATCGGCAAAGTCCGTAGCTTGATAGCAAATGGGGCTTTGAGTCCCCTCGGGTAGAAAAGCGAACTGAACCGTGGTGTCGAACGTGCAGAGCAAGTACTGAAACAGGAGGGCTTTTATATTAATTGGGGACCTTTGTACGATGGCAGTGTTTGCCAGGACGCACATCGCAGGCTCGGCACGTCTGCCAGAGCATGGATAGTGAAGATCAACCTAACTGAAAATGTAAATGAGCTCAGACATAGCCAGTTGCTGATGTGCTTGTTATTCTTGAAAGGGAGATGAATTTGTGAATGCTCAGAAGCAGAGCATTTAAGTTCCTGGGAAAACTTACATTGCCGTGTTTCAGTACCGAGCGCTGCCATAGGTGCTTAATGGCTGAGTGTGGGCAGCGGTCTTGCAGCTTCTGAAGTAGGCATATAAATTGCATCTTAATTCCCGTTTGGAAAGCGCTAGCTTCTTCCTTTGCACCAGGCTGTCCTGGAAATTTCCGGCTACAGAGGAAGCCATGAGAAGCTTGTAAGGATCTTTTTAAGACTAGTTCCCGGAGATTAGGCTAGATTCTGGGTAAAGAAAGGTGGTTCGTGGTTCTTCATTTCCATTCTTACATCTCTCAGAATAACCTGCACAGGGAGAAAAATGGTGTTCACCCATTATAATAAAGGCTCCAAAAGATAAAAGCCATTGACGCTAGGCAACGACGTGAAGCCAGCTCCGCCTCATTATACAAACCATACAAAGTGTCGTGTCCAAAGTCCATCGCTTAGGAGGGCCTACCAACAGTATCGTTACAGACGATGCTGGGTACAGCAGGGGTAGAAGAATGCAGCAGGAGTGACCCACCCATCAGCTCAGACGGATATATCTGTGTACCCCGGGTAAGGAAAAAGATGTTTAGCCTGTTGCCTGCGTCCCACTGAACAAGCGTGAGGAAGGTGGCCGCTGTCTGTGGAGGAGGAGAGGACCTCCACCGGCCTCCTGGGAGGCGGTCGCTCTCATTAGGCCTGTGGGAAGGCTGGGGAAGTGGATGGCCTGCAGAGGTGATGGCTGTTCGTACAGCAACGAGGTGTCATGCCTGAAATAGCTGGGCTGAGGGGATAAGAATCCTATCTAGTAAGGATATTAGGGGGCAAAGCATAAGGAAAATAAACTGAGTGGGAAAATGCAGTGCAAAAAGCCCAGGGAAACTTCTTGTCAGTGAATAGTCAGCTCTTTTTTTTGCTAACTGTAATAATGCCTTTCAACCAGGAAAAACATCGACTACATTAACAATCTCTAATGTGGCAGTGACGGAAGGAAGAGTGACAGTACAAGGAAGTCAGCTGGAACAGCAAGGCAATTCAGGCAAGGCCAGAGGATATGGCTGGGAAACAACTGAGGTAATTCTGCAGACCATGAAACATTCACTATATGCTTAGTAGAATAGAGCATTGCAGACTGAGCAGGCCACAGAAACGACAGCAGAGGTGGTAGAAGTTAGTATAAAGAGTGGGGTGGCAAGTGCAGCTTGGGGAAGATGAAATAGCTTTAGCAAGCAAAGCTGCCTTTGGGCACTTTCTTCCCACATGAAGTATTTTTTTTCATTGGAAAATGCACAGGGGACTTAAGCACATGATGCAGAGTTCTTGTCTCACTGACGAGTTTCTCTGCTTTCAGAAATGACGTGGAACGGTGCTTTCAACCAGGCCTATGCAGGGCTGAGAAAAGGCAGAGACGTTTTCTCTGGCAGGGATAATTATCGATACCCATAGGGAAGAAAAAGGTAAAGAACCAAACAAGGTTCTTGTGTCATGTTTGTAACACAGACGTATAAATATGAAGTATCTGGTATCAAATATTCTACGTAACATAGAAGAAACCCCAAAACTACCAGTGTTAAATCATAAAAGAACTCGGCACGGACTAGCACGTGATGATGTGCTATATCTGCATTTCTCAGAAGAGCCATGGTAGATACTGGCATGTTTCAGATGGCTGTTGCAGTTCACATCGTCTCCTAAATCTTCGCTCCAGTCACTGGGAATACAGCAAAAGATACTGTTGTAGAAAAGCCACCAACCTTGTGCAGTCCAGGGCCCAGAGGTTGTGATGTTAGTTTTGATTGTCTTCCTGGTGTTTATTTAGCGGTCACCTTCATTTAGGAGTCTCCTTTTGCTCTGCATTTTGCTGGTGTAAACTCAAAGTCTACTAAAGTTCACTGACTTACTCCAAAATTACACAGATGTAACAGAGCAGAATTTGGTCTTGTGTGCCCTTCCGAGGGTGCTAAGTTTGAAGAGATACAGAATAACACTGGCTAAATGGCAACTGAAGGGGAATATGAAAACCATCTGTAAATATTTAAAGGGTGCAAAGATTAAAGAGGAGGTGGGTTTGTACTGCACGTTCCAAGAAAGGTTTTAACTTGACTAACAGGGATAAAACTAGGAAAATAAAAATATGTAAGAATTAGAGAAGCAATATTTCTAAAAACATAGAAATCAATCTCATAATGTGCCAAAATTTCTCTGAGAATGGAGAGATATCCACTGTGTAATTTACAAAATGGCAGGAGGATACGGCTATGCCTTTGTGTTATAAAGTATTTTGAAGCTGCCTGGGAGATGGCAAGACAGGGCTTCATGTCTGCCCTTCCGATTGCTCAGCTGAAACCTGTTGATTTTGCTCTCTTGCTGCTCCATCTTTGGGAAGCGCATGCATGACCATCTGGATCCAGACAGACATGGTTTCTTCCCAGTTGGCTTAATACATCGATCGGTTTTAAATCTGCACGAAGGAGCAAGCCATGGAGGAAAAGCTCACCATTCCTTCAAGACATAGTTTCTGTGAAAGACAAAACCTTTGGGGAATAAATTCTTTAGTTAAATTAATTCAGGTTTGGATAAGAGGTATAGAGAGTCATATGCTACATGACATAGTCAGCCCTTTCCTAATGGGCTTTGGTTCATTTGTAACAGTGCCCAATGTCATCAGAGCATCTTTGAGACCTAGTGGTTTCAACAGGGGTTCAAGGCCCTTGTCTCCATGTGGGAACAGACCCTGTACATATAAATTTAGGAGTGTCTTGAACTGGGAAGTTACCAGAGTTGAAGCTGGTTTGGTTGTCTCCCAAAAGTCTTATTTTAAGTGCCTTAAACTGAATCATAACAGCTTCTGCCCGGCATAAATTATAATCCTCCAAAATGCTCTGTACTCACTCATGCAAGTCATTTATAGTGACTGTTTCAACTTTGTTCCAAAGAACACTTTTAAATCCCAGCAGAAATAGCATCACCCCACAGACAGGGGCCTGCTTCCTTCCGCCACTCCTCGTGTGTGTAGCATCCACGTTATCAGTCTTCTGTGTGCCTATTTCCGCAGCGGAAATCCTACCAACACAAGCCAGCCAAACCTCCTTTTTTGAGAAATGGATCTTTCATCGCTCACCAATAAAAGGTGGAAATTGCAGTGGGTCAGTGACAGGAGCTTGGCCTCAAGCTTCACCATCTACACAAGAGGATGTGAGTGCTTCTGTTGAGTAGTTGTTTGGAAACCACTGCCTGACCACCAGTTGTTATCTTGGATATGTTTTTAGCCATTTCGGGCAATTCTCCCTGCCCATGGAAGTGGTTCTTTCTTTCAAGCATGCCATAAATTATGGGCAAGTCTTGCAAGCTGATGTTACTACATGCAAAATTGTATAGACTACTCTGGCGTTGACAGCTAGTCCTGCTCAGCTCTGTTTATGGAGCCTTTCTGTCAAGAAATACGAACTGCAGATAAAAATATGTTGCTGGCGACTGCTGCATCTTTCTGAGGTTCGCTTGATTTCTAAACTTTCAAAATAATGCAGGGAAGTGCTGCCTAACAGTGGAAGTTATTGTGCTTTCCTTGGTGCAGACGCGTTTACTAGTGCCAATTTCTGGTGTTTCAGTAGATGGAATTTGCTGTGCAGATTGTGCTACTGCCTCTTTCAGTTCTGCCTTTAATAATGGACGAGCTCTGGAGTCCTCAAGGAAGACAGAGTTTTCCCATAACGCATTTTCTATTTGTTGTGTTTCTGAATCACTTGGTAGCTGGCAGTTATCACGAGTCCCAACAGAGATGACAATGTGCAGGCAAAGCTGAGTGATGGATGTAACACTCAGAACAAGCGGCATAAAAACTGTGGATGTTCAGCCCATGGCAAGCGGCACACGACTGACCACGGCAGTAAAGAAAGCAAAGCTTTATGTTCTGATTGCCATAGCCTTAATGGGAATTAGCTGCCTCACTCTGAAGTACCCAACACCCAGGAAAGTCAAACTCCCTATTTTCGAATTTTCTATTCCTTTTAAAAACCCTGTAATTTGATAGAACATTTTATTCTACTAAGTTGATTTAAAAATGGAAGGACTCAAGTGATTGAATGATATATGGTTGACAGTCGCACAGAAGACAGGCAGCAGACTTGGAGAGTTTTTGTTGCTAACACTGAAACTGCAAACTGTGGGCCAGATAACGGTAGGATAAATTACAGAGAGACAAAATGTAGTTGATCAGGAAAACTTTACTGACTGGGAACACTATCAGCATGTAGAAAAGTTAAAATCACTTAAAATCACCTGGGCATTAAAAATCACCTGCACAGTGGACAGGATCTTCTGTCACGCAGAGAGGGGACCAACCTTCCTCCCTGTGAAACACAGAGGCAGCTCCTTGTTCCCATAGCTTTCCCTCCAGCCTTAGGTTTGCATCAACACCACCACAGGCACCCTGAGCAGAAAGAAAGCTTGCTTGTTGCTCATGTGTTTGTTGGTTGGTTGTTTTTAATGTTTCAGTCACTGTTTGCAGGACACCAAGTTCTGTGAGAACAGAGCCATTACATACTCCAGGACACCCAAGTCCTAACTCAAATGCTACTGGAATTAGAGAAAATGAAAAGCCACTGACTCGAGAGCACTGGAGAGCTCCAGTGCTTAAGGTGGGTGTCCTGGTGACACA
>VZTV01128669.1:0-11505 GCA_013400875.1 Anhinga rufa
CTTTGCTCATCCATGCAGGCCTCATGTTCAGATAGTTTCTTTCTCATAGACACTTAAAAAACCCTATTTTCCTCCCTAGCCTACACAGCCTGCAGTCTATTCACCTCCCAGGAAAAGTGAGCAGGCCTTTGAGGATGTCCTACTAACCAGTCCAGTTTTTCAAAAGGAAGAAGGAATGAGCATCAGTGGAAAATATCGTTCTCAGTTTTCTTTAGGAAGGCACCACCTATATGCATTATAATTTCTAAAGACGTCTACATAAAGTGTCCTCGTGCCATCATAAAGCTCTGAAAATATTTTTATTAGGTCTGTCTGTCCCTTCATAATAAAAACAAAAGGCTTTTGATGTACATGCATTAGCTGATTGTTACTGTAATTACTACCAGAGGAATGAAGACAGCCAGGACAAGTTTCACCAATGAACCTCAACAAACATGAGATGATGCACTGCAAGGAAAAGATGATGCTGCTGCTCCCACGGCACTGGACACCAGCCTGCAACCTATTTTGTGAATTCCAGTCACAAGGACTTCAGCACCTAATTCCCTTGAGTGTTCAGGCTGGTATTTACAAAGCCCTGTGCCTAGCAAATGACTGAATTCCTGCACCCACAGTACACTGCCACAGCAGAGACAGCCTGCAGAGCAGTACTGCTGGAAGGCCTCCTCCAGCCAATGCTTTTACTGGGCTCTATGTTTCATCTCCAGCTAAAGGTATGCTGAAGATGCTGAATGCCAGGAACTGATAAATAACATTACGACAAAGTAAACTCCATTTTTATACATCTTTTCAACTCTATGATTGCTAAGCACTAATGGCTATTACTCATACGCATCAGAAACACAGGTAAGAGGCAGGGCTTTAAAAAGCGCCAAGCCTGCTTACTTGCACAAACCTATATGATAGCACGCCTAGAAGTCATAGCTAAGCTCCTAAAATTACTCTTAAAACACAAGGCACAAATTCTTCTGGGTTGGAAAGGCAGGAAAAGATGAAGTATCAAAGGGAGGTAATAAGAATCGGCAGCAGAAAAACCTCCAGAAAAAAGGAGGATCTGAAACAATGAATACAAAATGGTGGAAAACATACAAGCAAAAAAATAAGTAAGGTGATATAGAAACAAGTACAAAAAAATAAAGTTGTATAAAAAGTAGGAAGAATTGAAATTCCTTATTCTAGGAAAACTGGAGTCATTTATTATAAGAGAAGATATATAGGCTCCTATTAAACTTAGAAATTACAGCCATCTTTACTTTCACCCTGGAAAATAGTGAAATGCTATTTCTGACACATTAATAAAACCTCCCTATATACTAATACACGTATAATTCTAATAAACCAAAAATGTATGAAAATATTACACAACAAATGAATCGCATACATAGAATTTGCATCCTAATAAAGCGTATCCTTTCACGCTCAGCTTGTCAAGCTAAAGAACATTTGCTTCAAGAGTCACTGCCAGAATAATCTGATCTCTTGTATTCGTCCATAAATTTCACTTTTAGGTAAATTGAAGTTTCATTTCTTCTTAGTGAGAACAGAACAGCTCCAGGTAGTTTGGAAGGCTGCCTTTTACTGTCAGGCTCTAAGATCTCCAGTCAGGCTGAGGCTATTAGGAAAGAAAAAACCCTAGAAGAGCATGGAAGGCTGTCAGGGGATTCTCTGCTGCTGCTGACATCAAAATTCAGAGAGAATATTTACCTTTTGCTTTTCAGACACTAAGACCTTTAGGAATTTCTCAGAGATACGCCACTACCATGGAAGAAAGTGGAACTAATGAAGCCTTTTTACTTTCTCATACCTTTTTCTAAAATAGCAATACAGAAAGAGAGATTTGAAATGGAATGATACTTCAATTTCTGAATCAAGGAAGGTTCAGCTCAGGTTGGAGGGTATATAGGTTTTCTCATTTTGTGTGTTGGTTTCTTCCTCTCATCAGGCTAGAAGTCTGATGCAGATTTACAGCCCGATACAAATTCAAATACCTCTGACATCATAATTATACAGTATCAATCAAAATTAGTAACATTGCATTTAATTCATTAACTGCTTTGCTGCCCTGTCAACAGGAGTCAATTACTGTAATTCTTACTGTTTTCCTCAAAAGGGGTAATGGAACAAAATTTCATTTAATTTCATCTCACCTGAAAAGGCTTCTTCCGATGTTCACAACACCATTTTAGTGCAGTATGCCATAACCTTTCCTGATTATTCACAACCACCGTGGCTTACACACTTTCACACTGAGGCCAGTTTCTCTAGCCACACAGCATATGACTGCAATAGCCTATAAATGGCTTTCTGTTTACCTTTAATACAACTGCACATCCTACAAGTAAAGTACCCATACCAAGGAGATACTGCTGACTGGAAATAGCTTCTCATCTATGAGCTAATGCTTTTGTCCAGTGCTGAACTAAACACAGCGAAACACTGAGGAATTTATAGAGCACAACCATGAAAACATGAACTTTGACATTATTCCTGACAACTGTAAACACTTTAAAGTAAGGAATGCAAATACTTAAGTTGGAAATAGAGAAAACCAACAACCAACAGTTTGCTTTTTTTCTCCCTTAGATGAAATAGTGATCCATCCTTTTTGCTGTCCATTATTCCTTCTTTAAAAGCTACTTTTCACTTCAGAAAAGTTGTCCTGTTGCTTGTTTTTCAACCTAGCTGTCTGTCACAGCTAAGCTATAATAGAAGGACAGAGTTTTCCACTGTAGGAGTTACTGCTGCCAAGCAAAGAACTAATAATCTGTCTACAGCAGAAAATACTGGAGGAGCAATGATGAAGGGCAAATTCCACAAAGAATTTGCAAATTCACAATTTGAAAGCTCACTCCTTTTTGATATTGCTTCCCGCCCCCCCTGCTTCTTTCATATGTAATTTCAATGCATTTGACTGCTGTAAAAAGAAACAAAAAAATTGAGCTGGCATCCCAATCGACTTCTGTATTTGGAATTTTAAAGCTGTTTGTCCAAGAAAACAGAGGAAGCACTGCAGAGAATACGCTGCTGTTAGGAAGCTTTCCACTGATAAGTGTTCAAAGTGCTTTGCAGATAAGGTAAACATCATTAAACCAAATACAAAGAAAGGGAAATCAAGGCAAGAGAAAGAGAAGGAATTGCTCAAGGTCATCCAGCAGCCAATTGGCAGTCAGAAATATTAGTCTTCCAACTTCCAGCACCCATGGCAAAGGACCATAATGACTTCTCTTTATATGAAGGCTTTCATCAGCACTTTGATGAGCTGATAATACACATAAGCAACAATACATTAGCTAGACAAATGAGATGCCCAAAACAAGAAAGCAAGAGAACGCCTAACAGTGAACAAACTATGAGCCATGAAGCGCTGTTACTGAACAGCATCCGTGCACACCCATCAACCAGTGGGTTTCCACCGGCATGTACTAACATCGGTCAACAAACAGAACATGAAATCATGTTTCCCCAGTCTTTCACGATACACCGGCATATTGCATAAACTCCACTACTCTACCCCTTACCACAAAAAGTGTTTAGGCCAGGAATATCCAAATGCAGATTTCAGTTAACTGCGGATGTGCTGCGAGCATCACTTCTACAAGCCTCCAATCCCCTTCACAGCACAACAGAAATGTATACCTTTACGTCTGCTACAGAAGGAAGCTTCACATTAAAAGTTCTATAGGTGTATAATGCCCATAAAATTCATTAAGAGGCATTAGCTACATCAGTATCGTTTCAAAATATCCAAGAGAATATGAAAAATTCCACTCCATTGAGCAAAATTTATTCAGTCTTCAAAAGCTTTGAAACTGTATCAAACTGAAAATCCTAGTAATCTCTAAGAAGTTTCACACTCCATAAATCTTATCTTCTTTTATCCCTAATTCAAAATTCAACCATAATAAAAAAACCTCAATTCTTTAGCTAGAAAGTTTTTTGCATATGTAACCAAACTTCTGCTTTCCTATGTTGCAAGCCTTCCTCCAAGGAAAAGAAAACATCCATCCATACTGCCTTTCAGATAAAGCATTATTTCCATCCTACTGAAAGACAAAACTAATTCAAAATATTCTCTCCTGCCACATCCAAGGTTTCTACTTTCAGTGGAGAAGCCCCTTTTACATTTGCATTTCATGGGGGCTGATAAGCCGCTCTTCCATAAAATACAAGCACCTTACATCTCCATCCTCATTTGATTCACTTGGCAGACCTGGTTATTTCCATTAGAGCAGGGTTTTCTCTACCCATTCAAGGACTTTCATGCTCTTTCCCAGGTTAAGATAAAATTTAAAAGGGTTCTTTGCCTGTTTTCCCAGGAAAGTTACATACTATTTTGTACTCTTCTCAGTAGAGAGCTCATTTATCAACATTTCAAGATATACTGTTCTACAAACAATAGTTCACAGTTATCCTCTTGGTCACGCAGCTCTTCAGGAAACAAAAAAAGCATTTTTCTGCCTGCTTAGACGGCATCAATATTATTACAGCTTACATAAAAAAAGTTTTGTAAAGAATTTATTGAAAACAGGCACAGTCTAGCAATTTGACCACATGTCTAAGAGCTCTGCATAATTCAAACAAGCAATTTTACTTGTCTGTTCTGCAATTTTCCCATTAATGAAAATAATATTTACTTCACAGGGGTCAGAATGATTAATTTCCGTGAAGAGCTTGAATTTAAAACAGAGGGTAATTTGATAGATCTCTGAGGAGAGAGGGTGAAGGAAAAACAAAATCAGATTTTATATTCATTTTCAAATGAGAAAATATTTGAGTTACAGCAGAACCAGCTACTTTTGCATTTCCAGTAATATTAGCAAAATTAGACACAATAAAGAAAATTCAATGGTAATATAATTTCTCTCAAACTACATGCCCAGCCATGAACAGCAGCAGACTCTTCAACACCAGATTTGTATGTGAACAGACAAGTTTCGCAATCTGCCTTGATTCTTGTCCATTCCAAAGTTGCTGCAGTTTCACTAATAAAATTAGATGTAACATTTTGAGAACACGGTGCTCATTTATCTGTGGGAAGAAAGGGAAGAGAGTCACAGAACACTCCGAATGTACTGCTTTTAATAGACCCAAACCGAAAGAGAAATGTAAGAAAGTACCTCTGAATCCAGAGGCTATTATATAGTAACTATTAAGGATTCATGAAAGTCTATTCCCGGCTTCAACTGTTCAACTCAATGCCAGAAAAGTTACCCAGTCCACATCAAGGTACCACATAATTATTCAAACACTATTCTCAGGGTGGTCTCGCTACTCCAGAACCATTTGCACCCAGCCTGACCAGGTATAGCCGAGAATCTGGTCCACACCTTTTCTTCTTTTGTTAAAAATAAAGTCATTTTGAATGTTTGGCTCTCAACATAGGATTCTCTTATTTGTCAGTAAATACACAGAAGCATGAGTTCACAAATACATACTTTTCACACTTTTTTAGTACAAGAAGCACTGATAAATTCAGCTATTTCAGGTAGATTACTTTGGGTATTTTGAATTAATTTCTGGAGTATGTATGATAGAGAGTAAAGAGCCTTAAGAAAAACAGTCTTTGTCAGCGCAAGTATCTGATGCATGGCGTATTGTACAATACATACCACGTTGACACAGACTCCGACACTAGATACATCGTCTTTAGAAGTACCATGGTCTGAAGGTAAATGAGTAATTACAAGATGTAAGATCAAGATGTTGATGTACAATCAAGATGTAAGACTGAACCCAAATTAAGAGATGGGTATATAAGTCAGGTTTTTTGCCATTATGTTTATCAGGGAGAAGGGGCTAAAATGGCATATTTGTTTATCTACAAACGCTGCATTTAAGACACTTTGTAACTAACACCCTTGGATACAGAGAAAAATATGCTCTTGAAAACCTCATGATTTTAATAGGAATGCCGAAAAACTAGACACCCTTGTTTCTAGAGAAACTGCAATTCTAGGAAAGAAACTCAAGTAAGAAAATTGATAGTATGGCAAATTAGATTATGAAGAAACAAAACAGCAAGGTTATCCATTCTTAATGAAGTGCGTGAAATATTTCCATGTTGCGACAAATTGAGAGTCTACACTTCAGTAAGTGTTCATTAGTGCTGGGGAAAAACACAACCTAGAAGCAGAAGAGCAGAAAAAAGTGACTTAATGTAATACTGTAGCATAAAAGGTGATAACATAGGTTTTGTTGAGGGTGGTGTTTGTTTAGATGCAGAAAATTGAGTATTTACTTTTACTTCACAAAAAGATACTCTTCTAAGGAAAGCTTGAAGAATGTTAGTAACTGCAAACCTGCAGCACCAGGCCAATGTAATCAAACAGCAATTACAGAAGTTGCAGAAGCCATAGATGTTAAAGAACATAAAACTAAAAAGGGTGTGTGAGGAGCATAACACTATTTGAGAGGCCAGTAAAAAATGTTTGGGTTTTTTTCCAAGCCACAGAAACCCCGTGGAGGAGGCGCAACACCCCCGCCAGCAGCAGCACTCCTCCAGAAGGCAACCACAGTGTTCTTGGCAGCTCATCTCAGCCACAGCAGAAGCACCCAACTCACCCACCACCCAGCAGCACCAACTATCCATGCCTGTTTCTTAATCAAATACACTGTGTACACCAGAGATTTCCAGAGGAGAAAAATCCCTGATCTTATGCCAGGCTAAAAAATTCAAACATAAAAGGAGAATTAGTAACAGAAGCACAAACCCTGTACCCATTACTAACGAACATTTCTTTTTAAGCAATTTCACAATCCAAATAGCATCTTGTGCTCTAGTCCATTTGAGTCATTGTCCATCACAGTCAAGAATACACAGGAACAAATCAATTCTTCACCTGCTTCCCTATTATCCTTTAGGGCAGAACATGAATACTCTTCTAAATAGAAGCCTTCAGAAAAGCCTGTTCCAGTGATTCATTCAAATAAACATGCCAGCAAAGGTCTACATTCCACCAGTTGAATGTAAAATAAAAAGTGACTATAAATCTTGAGGGAAAAAATTAACATGTTGTTCTCTAGTTTTTCATTAAAATATTTGTCAGACAACCAAAATGTTGCACAGCTCAGTGAGCTATACTAACAGGAGAGCTAGAAAACAGCGCTCTTAGGTGGAAGTTATAGACTCCACCTGACATATGTTCCTATATGTACATATGCAAAGGAATGATGTCTTTAATAAAAAAAAAAAATCGGGTTATTCTCTTACATTAAGAACAAACCCAGTGACAAGTAATCATTCTGAGATAGTCCACATGACTCCTATGTAAAAAGCTTGCCTGCACGCCTGCAGTAAAACCCAGCAAGCTTTATTTAAAGTTTTCAATTTCTAGATTAGCTTTAAAATGCACTGTCTTGAGAACACACACAGAAAGCTTCAAATTGTTTCACAAATAGGAAAATACTGCACAGAAAAAAAGACCATCTCAGCTGTATTGTGGCCATTTCAACCAACTAACAGCAGATTTTATTCCCCCATATATTTGTAGACCCATTTTTAAAATGTATAGGGTTATTACATGATGCTTAACCACCACTGACGGTGTCTACAAAGAGCCTATGGCAGGTCTTAAATTCTTTTTATCCAATCCTAACATGACAGCATCATTACTACAAATGCATGATAGCTAGCTTCTGATGGGATTAGGAAAAGCATGGGAAAGAAAATATCAGTAATGTATCACATGGAATTCAAACAATCTAGAGCAGGGACATGGGGCACAAGCACAACATTAACAAATCCTGCTTATAAAAAAACCCAGACATATCCCAAGTGACAGCTCATTTCAGAAATATCCTATTAAGGCCATACAGGGTCAGCCAAACCTATTATAAAGCATGTACGTGCTGCTGGTGGGGGAGAGCTCTATTTCCCCCCGCTTCTTTGCAAGTGTTGGCTTTCAGCAGGATCCATCCCTGCTTCAGCCCACCCCGCAGCTGCACACATCTGTAAGTGGCAGAGGTAGGAAGGAGCAGCCGAGTTGGGGCAGGGGAAAGACAAAAGCAAGATGCCCCCCACTTCAAGGGGCTGCATGGGCTCATGCCAGGTTGGCTTGGCCACACCCCCGCACCCTGAGCTTCCAAGCAAAATTGAGAATTTTCCTTCTACAAAAACACAGATCCCGTCCAATACTGCTACAACAGTGATTGCCAAGAGAGAGGGCTGAGCTCTGAGACACCCCAACAAGAGATCTCATCCCCTTGGCAGACACCTATTCATGAGTTTTGAGGGAGAAAAAAATTAACTTTATCTAAAACACTAATTTTACCAGGTACAAGCAAGCTTAAAATCTGTCAATACACCCCAAAGTTAGGTTTGGATGTAGTTTGACTCTTATTCCAAGAGATTCAGCAGAAGTATTTGAAAACAACGCAGCAGATATAGTTACCACACAGGGCACGGTCTCCTTTTTTTAGCATGACTGATGAAAGGGGAATTGAAGATGAGCTTCTGCAGTCCTGATGTCCCATAGATGGGAGAGAAATCAAATCAGCCCAGACTGGTGCACTCTCCTAATGGACCTTCTTCTGACCTGTGGCAAGTAATCTCATAATCCGTATGTAAAACTGCTCTGCTGAACTAGCTTTTAGAAAGGTCACAAATGGTTATCTAGTAATTACATACAAGAACAATTTGCTGCCCGGTTTCAAATATTTGGAAAATGTTGCATGAAGAGGTATCTGAAATTCAGAATAAAGAGATCTGCTATCCCATATTTCAGTATTTGGGTACGGAATAGTTAGCAGTTGTGGTTTTGATTCAGTGAACAGAATAAGTCTTTTCTTGACAAAGAATCTAAATTGAAATCAAGAGATATGTATTTTTATGATATTTCAGACTGTATCACATATTTTGTAAGATGATGACCCAAAAGGACTTCCCCATCACCAGCATCTCAACCACCACAGCCACATAAAGCCAAAGTGTTAAGAAAACAGCACTCCGCTGCACGGGGAAGAGACCATACAGCAAAGCCATCCTCGGCACAGGACTGCAGTCATCATGTTCACACAGCACTTGAGAGATGCATGGATTTTTAACACATTTCTAAGAAATATACAAACGTTATCTCCAGACAGATTGGTTGCACACTGCTTACCCAAAATAGCTGGTAAGATACCCTAGAAAAGCTGTCAATAACAACACTAAGTTTACTCCAGAGAAGGGACTCCTATCACATGCTCATTCAATTCTTTCCTTGCATTGCAACAGGGTCTCAATTTAGTCTCGGGTTGTTTTCAAAGACAAAAATACCTTGATCATAAGTATTCCATCCTTGGCTTTCCAAAATATTTTGGTATCAGTGAAGCACAGGTAAGAGTTCCTTTCATCATATCTAGACTCAACACATGAAAGTCTCTCCTATCACAAACCTCACCCAAAAGCACACTGTTACTTGAGCGCACTTGTCCAGAGGGAAGTGTTTGCTTTTACCCAAAAGAATGCTTCTCGTGATCCCTGCACCGGGCAGCAGGCTGCAAACATGGTTTCACTGAGGAGAGGGCAGGAATATCAACACAGCAAAAGGCTCCAGAGGAAAACCACCTTCACCAAACCATGCCACCTGGATAGCATGTGCTCACAGACTCGGTGCTTTGCTGCTCTTCTCACTCAAGCATGTCACTTGGTTTTGTGTTATACAAGCTACAGGAAATAAATCTTAATGTGTTGCCAATCAAATCTTAACGAACTGTGCATAGTAATTAGTAAAGTATTAGAGCCCACATGAAAGGACTGTTTCAGGAAAAAGAAACAGCCATAACTGCAAATATCAGAGGAAAATAAAGAATGTCAGCATCACCAAAAAAAAATAACCCTTCAAAATAAAGGTAACTTTAAAAAAAATTAAACAACAACAACAAAAACAGCCTTCAGATGAGTGATGTCACCACTCACCACAAGTCCTGAAAGCCCTCCTCCCTGCAGCACCCTTGGCATCTGCGAGGCCCTGGGGTGACCCTACCCTCTAAGCAAAACCAAGGGAAACTCTATTCCATGTCAGTTCACCCAAGAAAAAATAAAGCATGCTTAGGGTAATGGAAGACCTATTTGGCTGCATAGTAATGAACACAAAATAAATCTAGCTATTGAGAGAATATTACAGGAACTCTCCTCTCAGAGATTGTCTACCAGCATGTGTGTGCTGTGTTTACACTTAATTTTCCACCAATTCAAATTCTGATTCACAATTCACTAAGTTGCCAACAATTGTGCCTAGATCTGGAAGGAAAGAGGAAGAAAAGGGAGAACAGCAAGATGCCAAACCCCTTACTTGAAGAAATTACTGCCTAAAGCCTACTCTGTTTTTTCAGTATTTTTGTGGACTTCAAAAAGTTTATAAATATGTCCTTATATTTGAGAAATACAACCTAAGGCTTTCAAACAATTTACCTTTAACTACAGCTGTTAATATTTTCTTAAATATGCTTATATTCACAGCACAAATATCCCACTGGAGGACTCGAAGGGATTTTTTTTTGCTGCTCTATTTTTGTTAAGTTGATTTCATAAACCATCTGCTTCTCAGTAAAATATATACATAATGGGATATCTGCCTTAAAACAAGCTCTCAAGTAAAAGCTCCTACCTTCCTCCTCTTTCCTTTCAGGCCTTAGCTGGCATATGGTCAAGAGGATGTTTATAGTAGTAGAGGATGTTTATCAACCAACCTTCATAGGTTAGAGAGGCTGGTGCCTTAATAAAAAACATTTGACAATGCCTTTTAGGAACCGAAGTACTGAATGTGTAATGCATTAAAATAATTCTATTAAAAATACTCAGAGCTCCTGTGCTCACATCTGCAAAGCTGCCTTCTTACACCTATCTAGGTCTAAATCCTCAAAACACAACCTTCACTCAACCTCTGTCATATTTAAGCATTATTTTAGTTCAGAGTAAGTCTCAACGACTCTTGGAATTAACAGTCCCCAATGACTCTACTGGTTTGAGAACAGAATACTTTCAAATTCCTGGATGTCTTCATATTGCAATTTTGATTAAACATCCTTTTCCTTGTGAAGACAGAAAGTGAAAGTTTAGTAAACTTATTAACCAGGGCACAGTCAGCCTTGCATAAACTCTGCTACTTTAGTCACAGAAAAACAAAAGCTATACTAGCATACTGGATTTGCATGGGTTACAGAAGACATTGTCCAATGTTACAGGCCAGGACTAAACCATATCCTACATATAACTTCCTTAAGGAAGTCTTCAAGCATTCCTCCTTATCACACTTTTGAGAAACAAGAATTATGCCATTTCAGAGAGACATAACGGAGGTAGGCAAGCTGAGTGTCAGAGGGCCTCTTGTTGGGCACCCCTCAGGGATCCCCCAAAGCAGCCAACCCACAGCCCAGTACCATACACTTCCATACATGCGAGTTAACTGGCACTGCTATGGAATCATACTCCACTGTGTGCTATTGCATTTTAACAAGATTTCAGCAAGTCCTCCAATTACTCACTACAGGAAAGGGACCACCTTAAAAGAAAAACAAACAAAC
>VZTV01128704.1:0-13827 GCA_013400875.1 Anhinga rufa
CATATCAACATTTCTTTATCCTTACATCAGTTAAGGTTGATAGAATGGTGAGACTATGTTTTTCTCCATAGCAGGACCACGCTCCTCTTCCCCATTTTGAGCATATGTCACAAAACACATACATGCACATATAAGTAACATGGCATGTAACAATAAGCCACTATTTTCCCATTCCACCCTCTTCATTTACCCCATAGAGAGCTGAGCAGTGGCACTTTGTGGTAATGAGAGCGCGCTTTATCATTTACAGCACTATTAGTGTGTAGTTGCCTTAACCCCCAACAAAGCCTTCCACAGGCTTGGTTGGTTTTGGTGCTCCCCTACCTCAGATCTGTGGTTACCTACTGCACACACAAATGCTCTGCTTCTCCCAGAATGTCCTAATGCTACTAGTAATGTTTGCATGCATGGCTCTTGGTTTTCAGAAGAGCCAAAAATGCTTTACAAAAGCAGTGTATGCATTAGCCCCATTCAGCAGACAGGGGCAACTGAGGCACAGAGAAGTTGAGTGACTTGCCCAATGTTACAGCAAGTCAAAGACAGAACCAAGGTCCCTTCTTTCCTGTTCCCCAGCCCTATTTCTGAGCCAGGGATTTCTATGCAGTCTGTACTCCACTAGTGGAAAGCAGAAGAGAGATCTTTCTGGCTTCTAACTGAAAGACACAACGGAGGTGAAAATCGAAATTGGAATCAAAATAAGATAATATGATTCTTCTCTTTCTGGCCATCCTCACCTTCATGGAAAGGACAACTTGTTTATTGCACTTGAAGTAGATCTGGAAGAGCCTAATAGTACCTCTGACATCAACTGCTTCGTTATCCCAAAGACATTAAGGGACTGTGGAAGGGAGTGGGAGAGAGACTTTTGCTCAAGGTTAGGAAGGAAGATAGTCCACAAAATGGGGATAAATTTCATTTGAAAAACTATGTGGAACTATTTCTTCTAATTAGCAAGAACAGCCTGAGGAGTTGTTGCATTTCTTACTGGTCCTGTATGAGTCAAAGTCAAGTTTTGTGAGCCATGCTTATTTTTAAAAGGGTTCACAGCCAGAAACAAAACCACACTGTAACAATAGTCATTAGAACTAAATATCCATTTCTAAGTCAAGCCACTGTGCAGTGTACTCCAAACCATATGCTAGAGGAATTACCCCACTGCATTACAAAGTTTTTCTCCATCCCCAGGAAAAACATGTTGAAACTGCGCAACAGGACAGGAAGAGCAAGGAAGGACAGCACTCAACATGAGCAGAGGTGAGTTCTTAGTCTAAATAAAAACAAGAGCTCAGCTTCATAACAACATACGGTATAGCGGGTTTCTTTCTTTCTTTCTTTTTTTTCCTTTTTTTTTTTCTTTTTTTTCTTAATGTTATTTGTTGTTAAATGCAGGCTGTTTCCCCAGTGAGCTAGATTACAGTGACAAAGAGAAAAGAATTAAATATGCATTTAACAACTTTTTAAACATTCATCCTGCTTTCCTTTGCCAAACACCTGTAAGCTCTGTCAGGGGCACGAGCACTTAGGGACATCCTGCTGATGCAATAGCTTCATGGCTTTAAAAACAGAGGTCCGCCTCTCCTAGAAAATGGACTGATTGCCAACAGTAGCTGTCAGCAGTGACTCCACCTCTGTCAAAAGGATTTTAATTGCCAGTATTGATGGGACAAACCTGTAGGATGTTGGCATGGACAGCAAAGTACCTGTGCAGTCGAGTGTGGTAGCTCTCATTTTCTGTATTGGTATTTCAGAGTTTTGTCCCATCCACATCAGCATTTAAATTACCTTCAGCATTTACTGAGGTGGGTAATTAGTAACCAGTCACTCTCCTAGTGTCAGCTCGGGGTCATTTCCTTAATGTAAATAGACCCTCAGAGGGGGCTGTTTACAGTGCCTTCTACTTTCACTTTTTTCCAGGGTTTGTTGAGGACACAGCCCCAGAAAACTTTAGGGTTAAGCCCTGATAAAAAAAAAACAAACAACAAAAAACCAGAAAAAGGAAAGAGAGAGAGAGAGAGACCCCTCAAATTTAAGAAATTTTTAAAATGTATATAAACAGAAGTCCTCTCCCTTTCCTCCCCCCCAATTAAATGATTTCAGAAAAATAACATATATTTTTAATATATATATATATATAAAATAAGATACCCAGAGGCACTGGTTTGCATTAGGGCTTAATTTCCAGCTAAATTAAAAATCAAATCCAGGCATTTTGAATGCCTAAGGGGCAGCACAAAAGCAGCACCCAAAACCATTAACTTTTGCACCTTTTATAATATATCCCAAACCGGTCAGATTTGTTTTTCAAAATTTTGTAGTAAAATGAAAGTGCTCTTTGAGGAAAATCTATGCAGTTAAACAGCAGATGCTTAACCCCTGAAAAATAGAGGCTTATAACAGAAGTGCTGATAGACCCTTAACCATAGCATCATTAGCAGCAGGTGCTGCTAGAGTTATTAGTTTTCTAAATAGTTTTAATGTAAACAGTATTCTTAAGCTCTAAGTGTAGCATAATGGTTGGGATTTGCTCTTTAATGCTTTTTACTAGAAAGATACAGCTCATTTAAAATAGCTGGTAGATACAGAAAGCATAAATATACAGTAAGTTTAGACACTGATTGTACTAAATGCAACAATACAAAGAAGCAAACAGGAACACAAATGGTAACACAATAAAACTGTATTACATTTGTGCTTCAAATATTACAATACATTATATACAATAGTCCAAAATAAACATCTCATGCCAAATGACACAAAAAGAAACAAAAAACCAAATAAACCAAAAACCCCAAGAGCAAGCAAAAAGAATCCAGCTGTATGTACAGTACCTTTTTAATTAACATTCAACTCTGAACTGGAGCAATTTTCACTACATACAGATGCAGTCCACCTTTTATTTCACGCAACCATTCTGTCTCCCTATATCTATGCTATTCAGTAGGTTCCTGTGTCATTTCTTATATACATGTTGAGCAAAAAAGATAAAAGAACATAGTGCTTTGTATTCTTAATGATGTGGCATCAGATCAGCGAACCTGGGGTGCATAACCTTCTTTCATTAAACCCTCCTCATAGTCTGTCTGGCACAGAATCATGTTGTTCTTCAGGAAAAATTTGTCTCCAACGCAAAATCTGAAATTACAACAATAAAGAAAAAAAAAGTAGTTTCAGGATGAATGATGTGATACGATCTTACATGTAAGGATTGTACAGGTGTTCATGATTTTGTTGTATCGACTGCACAGCTCGCACCTCTGCCATCTGTCGCAGCGCACGCAGACACGTGTGCACGTATGTGAAAGCCCAGCAGAGGAATCGCTCTGGTATCAGAATTAATCCTGTGCTTTCAACAAAATCTAGTGTGCTCAAGCACTTTCACTTCCCCAGCCAAAGACTTCATCCAAAGCCCACTGAAGACTGTGGGAGTCTTGTATTGGGTCACTAGCGCACAGATAAAAAAGAATAAATATTCCAGGCTATTCCAGGAGTTGAGTGAAAAGTAAATGTCCTGCTTTCACACAAATCAGAAGGAAAACAAAGTGATCTCATGCAGTAGGAAGCTCATCTGAGGTATGTTACATTTGTTTTGTGCAGGTGTACCGGTAAGAATTTCTTGTTATATTCCAGTTGGATATTTTACCAGAATTGGTTTAAACTGGTGGTGCTGAGAATCTTTTCTAGCATACGCACAACTTTACATATATTGTGGTGCGAGCTAGAGACACACAGACAGGTATGCAGAGAAACCTTTTTTTTTATTTTTTCCCGTGTAGGAGTTGATTATAAATTTACTTACTCGGCTAACTGCTCTCTCTCTTGTGGTATCGGTATACCTACCTCGTTATACTATTATGTGCATCAGAATGATCTGATTGCTACAAAACGCTACTGAGATATTTCATTTGATTTTCTCTGATGAGTAGGAAAATCACATAATGTTAACGCTTCTGGCTGGCTGGCTTGAAACTTCGAGTAAAGTAGGACTTCCCAGCTAAGCATCGTGCTTGAATATAAGAAGGTTCTTCGCTGACACCCCCCTCAACCCTTCCCCCCTGACAAAGCCAATCTTCTTGAAGATACTTAGGGAGCAAGTGAATAGGGCCAATGCGTAGAAAAAGAGTTTCCCTAGTGACTGCCTTGGCAGGGTTACGTGCCTTTGTTTACAGTGAACTCTCCAGCTATAAAATATATTGGGAGGCACTGCTCACATTATTCCAATTAAAATGAAAGAAAGTAACCTAAATGAACCCCTTAACACTGATGTGAATAAATGAAACCAGTTTCTACCAGCTAATTATGGATCTCACTACATAAAGTATTGTTTAATGTGTAACGGATTATAATGTCCTTTTTTGTATAATTTCCAAATGGTGACATCCTGGACACAATTAGGGTCAGATATAAATGCTTGTGTTGTTTACGGTAGATTTAACAACAGAGTAGCTATGGGACTAGCTGTATATGTATTTAATTGTAACAATTTAACCTTCAAATAGTGGTGCCTGCTGTAGTTGACCCGGTAAAACTACGTAAACGACACAGGTTGACCTGCCTGACCTCTGATAGTGGTCTCTCTTTATCAGATAGTCAATTTCAAATGATGCTCAAGCAGAAATCTTGGTGAATTGTCACAGATTAAATTGTGTATTGAAAGCAGTCCTTTAATGTTTTGTGAAGTTGGAGGTTTAAATGAGTAGCAGTTGGACTGATTTACATTTGTGAAGATTGGAATGCTAGACAAAGAGTGAACCCATTTATTTTCCAACTGGGTAGCTTTGGAAATTTATCCTTATGCTAGCTAAATAGATAGAGGGAAAATAGTGTAATAAAAAAGTGGATTGAAAAGAATTAGCTCTGCTCTTAAAGGAAAATTGGTTTGTTTATTTGTGGACTTTTTTTTTCTGTAGGATTACTGCCTGCTGCTGATGATGATTGAAAATAGAGATTATGGAACGATCCCCAAATCTTTAAGTTATTTATGGTCAAGACTCTTTTATAGAATTTACAGGTTCCTGCTATCCTTCCCACCCCTATCCTGGTATATTAGGCTGCTAACAACACAAAAGCATTTTGAGTCGATGTGTTGGAATGCCGAATTCTTGAAGCAAACAAGTTCTTTGGCGGTTTCTCTAGTTTCCATCCTTTGTATTTTTGTCCATTGACAACAAAGCTGACAAAAATTCTTTTGTGCATTTACCAGATTAGGTAAAGGAGTCTTAACTAGTGCTAATATGTAAAAGTGTTTTTCCCAAAGAAGTCATATTTAAAAAAGAAAAAAAGAAGTCCTTCTTAGTTTTTCTTAAATGAACATACAGAATAATGTGGACTAAAGCAGGGGAAGTTAGGTATTGTGACAAATCAGTCACTCCATTACAGTTAGCTCAAGGATTACTGATGGGGACTGAGCGGGAGATGCCTGGCCAGCAATGCCCACCACATCAGCGGGTTACTGAGCAGCAGGGTGGCTCTCTCTGCGGATCAGGCACCAGTGGGAGACACAACCACCGCTGCTCGCCCAGCAGAAAGCACTAACTCTGAACTGCGAATGTTATTGAGCTACGTATTCCCTTCTGTTCTAGCGTAATACAGAACTTAGCAGACTAATTTGTTTAAAATATTTAGTAAATGAAAAATACACTGCTGAAGTGCAATTCACCTGCATGGCAATACTTTCACGTATGACTTCTTGCAATATTGCTTGCATCAAAATCCTGACTGAAGGATTTTGTTTCTCAGCCCTCAGAGAAGTGCCACAGTTTGAATTAAACTACACCAGCTACACGAGGCACAGGATGCCTTTCCCAATAAAACGTGTCAATGCTTTTTGCTTTTGCTATGTTAATATGTCGAGCCAGAAATGCTCTACCTGTGTCTACATGGCATTTGACAGCTTTATGCATGAGTGGCTTTAAACATACACAGTTCCACAAATCATTTACCTTCCAAGTGTACAGCTGTCTTGTGGAGAGGCTGCCAGTGGCCTGTCTAGACACGCTTGGCTGTGTGATAACCTGTGGGGTGGGGGTCTGTCTGCATGTTAAGACACCCTCTGGTTCATCTGGGGCTGCGTTTGCACGCTGGGGAGTGATCCTTTGTGCCTTGAGGGGAAACCTGTTACTTGCAAAACTTATAGTCCAAATTCTGAAGCTGTTTTTGTATTGTGCAAGTTCAGTGACTGAAACACATTGGCAAAGACTGACAGTGAGGCTTGCATGTGCCTCTGGGTATTAAATGTGTGAATTATGCACTCATTAGGTGAGAAGAGGTAAGCACTAAGTGAAAAATATTTAAAGGTGGCATGCTAGCTCCTAAATACAATGCGACCAGGCAATTAGATGGCTGAAATAGGACAAATTCTGTCTGTCCACACTTTCAACCTTATTTGACTCTCAAAAGCAGATTTAGCCTCTTCTGAAGTCAAAGAGCTAAATCTTGCAACTACTTCAGACTGGTTTTGCACACTCTAGGATTTAAACCTGCCTCAGCCTTAAAATGGAAGGGTAAATTCAAGCCTAGCCTTCCACCTCTGGGAAGTGTTTTTTTCATGGAATTGGCATAGGATGTAAATCAGGGCACAATTTGGGCACATACATCAAACAGAGTCAAGGAGCATATTGAGACGCCACTGGGTTAGGAGTATATAATGAGGCAAGACTATTACTCTTCTAGCAGGCAGATGGTAGTCTTCAGCCTTCCCTTAAACCCTCACCCAATTTATTTAATAGGCATGCAAGATGAACGGGGAAAAATATACAATAGGCTGCATTAACATGCCAGATTGGACTTACCACCATAAATTGATAATACTACTTTTGACACGACTGTGACATTAGTAGAATGACCATTATAATTAACCTACATCCTAGAACTCCTGTCATATTTTACAAAGGCAAAAGGAAGGCCATTTATATTACAAAATGACCTCTGTTATCACCTTGTTTGGAAGGGGAAGGTGTGCCTAGACTAATCACAAGAAGTATAAAACTTCCATTTTGAGAAACAGCTATTTCATTGTTCAGAACAGTTATTTAAGGAGACCTCACTGCTGTCTGTCATCTTTTCTGATGTGCAGGATGTGTGTCAAGGTACCGAAGACTTCTTAAGAAAACGAGAGAAATATTGCTGTGAACAAAGATGGCTGTGTGTGAAGTGCCTCCTCTGGTTGTGTCAGATCTTTGTTGTTGTAGAAAGAAACAAAATCTGGAAGCATTTAATTGATTTCCTCTAGGATAAAGAAAGCTCAGACTTACCCCACCCACACCCTTCTACTCTGCTTTGTGCACTCAGTGATGTAACTTCGTCCTTTCCTCTTTTTTGTGAAGTTCCTTTGAATTTCTAGTATAACTCAAATTAATGTTAATCTGTATGCATCACTAAGAGAAAAAAGCCACTTTTTTACATCACAGTACATCAGTCCACACCCATAGTTTACTAATTCGAGGGTTCTGTCAAACTGCCCATTTATTATCAAAGGCTGGAAAGTGGGAGCTGTGCCTGGATTTGTACGTTTTTACCAGTACGATGTAGTATACATACACACGGAATTCTAGTTCAACTTAAAATGACAAACTTCAACTTGCTGTGCTTTTCATTTACTATTTTTTTAAAAGCAAGTATGGAAAATATATTTATTTTTATTCTAAATTTAGAGACGCTCAATGAAAATAAGCAGTATTCAGGTTTTCAGAATCTATAAAATGACCACTTATGCAAAAGTCTAGTGTTGGTGTTTGAAATAAGGATGTCCCTGGCATTGCATTCCCTCCCCCACACTTGACAAAGAACAAAGGCAGCATTGTGTGGGCATTTTACAGTTTATACTGGAGGTAAGTGTTTACAGCTACATCAGGACAGTGATTCGAATGAGTATGTAACCATTTTCAGTTCAGCTCCCATTAAAATAAAGGCTGTTATGGATAGAAGGATAGAATAGTGGATTTAAACACCCCTCACTGATAGCAGATGGGGATTTTAAACCATACCCTGAGCTGACTTCAGACGGCAGAGAGAAAATATCACAGAAGTATGGAACAAGCTGCTAAAGCAGCCAACAGAGAGTGAAAGGAAGGACACTGAAACTCAGGAAAGTGGGAAAGCCGAAGGCAGGCTGAGATCATCGCTGTAGTCAAAAGTGTCAAGCAAAGATACAGCTGACCCCACTCCAAGATTTTCCACTCCATTTTGCTAGTCACACACATGCAACCTGACAAAGTGCGAAAGGCAGTGACTGTTTACAAGTTTGTTCTTCCAGTGGTTTCCATTTTTTTCCTGTTAAATTTTCTGCAGAAATCAACTATATTGGGGCTACTGCCAATGTGAGGTGAAGTGTTTCTGAGGAGAAGTTTAATATGTTTACAGAGAAGAAAGGGGAGCACTCACACCATTAAGATGACTTCCACTAAGCTCTGCGGGTATTTAGGAGATGGAAAAACTTCAAATTAGGAGTAAGCTGGACAGAAACATGAAAGATAAGGGGATGCTAAAACCTTTAGGCTAGCAGCAGAGCTTAATATTCACAAAATCCTTACAGCTTTAAACATCAGTATCAAGAAAAAATGGGGAAAATATGTCAAAACCTGGCTGGCTGGAGCAATTAGATCCTAGAACTGAATAGCTCTATGAAAGGGAAAATACGAGACAGTGCGTATTTGACACAAGGCGACTAGGCTCAGTGGCTCAGGAGATCTCTTTCAGTCCTGTCTGTCTACAGTCCTGTCTACAGTCTGTCTTCCTAGAGTACAGTATGTGAGACAGTGTGTTTTTCTTCTGACTCTGAAAATCTAGCTTTCAGGAGGCCAATAAAAGGGGACAGGCACATTATGAGTTAGTTCAGAGATGGAGTTTATGGCCCAGACAAAAGTCCCCTGAAATCAAGGGGGTCTAACTACCATCCACACTGAGACTTGAGCTGGATGGTGAGTTATAGATACTCAAAAATAATAGAGCAAACAGTGAAGTTGTACGTAAAAGCAGAAAAATCACTGAATCTTTCACAAAAAGCACTAGGCAAAAATGGGCAGGCCCCTCTCACCTGGGCCAGGACCAACTATTTAAAGGGCAGGAATATGAGGGCCATGCAATAGCAAGCCCGAAGAATGGGCTACCCCAAGGATCGGTGTGATGCAAGTTAATATAATTATTAGCTAGCTTGAAAGGCAGAAGGCAGTGGAAGGTGCAACCAGGCACAAAACATCAGAAGAAATTCAGTGTTGGCAAAGACAAAGTAATGCAAACAGAAGAAACATTTTAGTCTACTCATGAACGTTGCATATATTCTGTCAGGAAAAAGCCTAAGCGGTAGATGATAACTGAAAGTCTGAAACATGGAACCAAACAGAGAACATTATATAGTCTCTGGTAGTACTCCACCTATGTTTTACTTGTATCAGTATAAAGAATGACCGAAAGGATTTAAAATTTAATGGGGGAAGAGAATGTGAAGGTGGGGAATAAGGTCAAACATACATGTCTTGCAATAGCTGTTGAGCCTTGCTACCTCTGTTGGTGTTTTTTGGTTATCTCTGATGCGTTTGTAAATAAAATATTCTCTTCAATAAATAAATACCACATTAGGGATAGTGGCTGGAGTGAAAGGAAAGAGCAGATCTAAAAAAGCTCAAGAACATTATTTTGCATACAAAGGGGCAGCATTGAGTAAAGAAAGAAAATTAAACTGCTATCTTATAAACTCATCCTTGCTCGTAATCTGCTGTTTGGTTTTGATTAGCTTAAGTAGAGGCAGAAAAAAGGATCCTGAGAAGGGCAAGAGAAATTATTAATGGCATGGTGACTGACAGGATTATTCAGTTTAAAAGAAAAGAAAAACAGGTTTCATAGCTGATATAAAAAACCTCCAAAGCTGGTGATGGGCCAGGTGTCTAGTATTTCTATCTTTTATTGTTATACAAGTAATGAAAAACAAAAGATTTAAAACTATTTATTAACGAAATAATGTAGTCTGTGGGATGCTTTGCCATAGGAACGACAGAAGAGCTAAGTTGGAGCATCCATGAAATAGGATTTATTATTAAAAAAACCCAACAAAATTAATTCTTCAGAGCGCTACTAGCCCCAGATTGCGAGGAAGAAAGGTACCCTACAGGCAGTCTGTTTTATTAGGCTCCATAAGAGCTATTGCAATATAATCGGGATTTTGAGAATTTCTTTTGAGAATTTTTGAGAATTAAAGAATGTCTCTGAAACTTCTGGAACTGCTCCCTGTTTTGACTAGATGAACTACACTGTATTTCAGGTAAATCAGTTCTTTTGTTCCCAGCCTAAGACTCCTGTAAGACTATTTCAGCAACCCTTTGCCCAAACTACATGCAAAGTAAAAATCAAATAAGAGACTTGAAGGCTCAGGAATGACAAGGTTAAGAATTATTAAATATCCCAGGAAAGCTCTGCTTCAGAAACACCTAACAGCACTTTTCCAGGGGGATCAGTGGCCCTAGGGCATAGTATGATGTACATTAGCCGCAAAGTGAAATTGTACATTAGTTCATGCTTGTAATAGTAAAAGAGGAATATTAAAAATAATCAAAACAGCTTTGCTTTTAGTGGGGAAGAAGAAGAAAGTTCACTTCCTCAGATCCAAGAGTGCTAACTATGATGAAAATCTTTTACACTCAGGGTAACAAACATTGTCTGCTTTGCTTGACTGATGAAGATTAGCTGACTTCTTACATTAAAGAAGTTTGTCTTGTATGGGCTGAAGTGACAAGACAATAACTAAGTGCTAATTGTGCATAACCAACACTAAAGATATGCAGCCCCATTATGGCATGTAATAAATGAAGCGAACAACAGAAATATATTAGGTACTTTAATAATGATACTAGAATCGTGGTTTGAAAAAAACAGGAATGTGAAGGGTTTAAGAAGCGAAATCTAGGAGTATGTGTGTGTCTTACTTAAGTGGGTACTACCGGAGGCTCTGCCTGCCTTACTCAGAATACAGCCTCTTAGTTCTGTGGCAAGACAAAATTGATATAGGACTTTAAATAGCATTAGAACCTATAATTACCTTGCATTATTATATAGTTTAAGCAGTGGTTATTACTTGCCTGGTATTTTAATTTCCCATGCAACATGATGAAAAAGGTCAATTTGGCTTTTTTTAAAGAGCGTAATTGTAGTGTGCTACACTTATTAGCAGCTGTACATTTTATGGTTCTTTAGGGAGGTTTGATTTTTAAATGACTACAGTCTTACAAAATAATACACTGTAGGACAAGGTGAGTTAGCAAAGCTTATTTAGAGCTGTATCTAACTTTGGCATGAAAGACTACTATCTTCCTAATTTTTTGTAACTTCCCTAGAAATGTACGTCTCATGTTTCTTCCCACCTGAAAATGAAAAAAAAAAAAAGAATGCTATAAAACTCTAAATAAGATCATGTAATAACTGAAAAAACATAATAGGTACATTACGGAGCGGACATAATTGGTTCTCTCATTTCCTAGACCTCATAGAAGTCACTGGCAAAGCTGCTAGCAGCTCTCATGGAGTCAGAAATAGAGCTCTCGGTGAAATCTCTGACAGGATTTGGCCACCGCTCTGAATGTAGTTGCTATATGTTCGGCTGTATTCACCTCTGAAAAATTCAGTTGTTACAGTTTTACCATTTTTGACATTCATTCTGCAACTGTACCATATGGGTAATGCTTCAGAACAGAGTGTCGGGTTTTGATCCTTGGGATTTTTACAACCTACAGTTAGGATATGGAAATAAAAATATGGTGTAAGAAGTCCAATGCTGCTACAGAGAAAATGGTGGGAACAACATTTAAATGATTACAGTTCTGGCAACAGGAAGAAACAACATGTACTTTAAAAGAAATACATGTGATAAAAAAGAAGGATTAAAATGAAATTGAAATTAATGTAATAATGACAAATGGTACAGCTATGCTCTTCTGCAGAAAAGGATCTCAAAGTCCTTTATAAATATTAATTAATTAAACTTGACAGACAGCCTTTTGAAGAGGAGCAAGTAACATTATTCTTGTTTATTGATTCAGGATTTGAGGTGCAAAAAGTTTTCTGGCCAAGGTCATGAAGAATGTTCTGTATCAGTCCCAGGAAAAGTATCCAGGTCTTACGCCCAATCTTGGGTTTCCACTACTGGTAGATGTTTCCTCTTCACTTGAATGTATGCCCGCACCGGTGCACTTAGCTTATGGAACAGACCCAAGAAATTCTCTTACCTCTGATTACAAAGTTGACACGCAAAACAGTCCAGGTGATAAACATTGTCCTTTGCTCTCATCACCATCTCAAAAGCAGGTATGAGCTTACTGCAGGCAGCACAGTTTCCTGTAACGCCAAATAACCTGGAGATATGGAAAGAAATATATTCCTGAAGATGCTTAACTGAAAAGAAAACCACACTTTCTTTTTTTTTTTTTTTTTAATTTTTTTTTCTTCTCCCCAGCAGTTGCCTGGCCTTTGATTGACTTCCCAGCACACCTCCCTTTGGAAAGGCTGGTCTTTGGTGGTACAAGTCTGCCCAATTTACAATACAAAGGCATAGTCCTTTTTGCTGGAGAGAGCTTTATGAAACAGTGACAGACTAATATTGCACCTATTGTGATGTTATTTTTTCTGCAGGTTATACTGACCTTTCTTGATAAAAGAAACATCTTGTTAAACTAAACAAAGAAATAGTAAACACATTAGGAATGTTACATAACTGCGCAGACAGAGGTCAAGCTGTTTGCATACGCGGGAAGAGTCTTCTGCTTGGATCCTGCCGTACAGAGGAGAGCCACATAACCTTGGCTTTTGGTGCTATTTATTATTAAAACACACTTTAGCTAGAAAAGAAATAACACTTGAAAAAGCCAATATTCTTCGTATTTTTGACATCTAGTGCTAAAAGCTTTACCACTATTATTAAAAGAACATTTTATGAACAAGTCATTTAAATCGTCAGAAAGCATTAGCGGTTCATGCACCTTACAACCCTATACCATAGTTATTGCTATGATTATGTTATTCAGGTAGCACATTAAAGTAAATGAGGCTGTAAACTATATATAGTCACATCAGGAGTAGAAGTATAAAATACTGTAAGAACGATATGAAATGCTGTTTTTGCCAGACATCTATAAACATTTTTTTTTAAAATTTTCTTTGTTAAAGATTTTTCAATACTTTTCAAGTGGGTGTATTACAAAAAAAAAATCACACATGCATCCTTTTGTAACATAGAAGGATTATAATGAACAAGGAAAAATACGTTAGCTCTACATGGCAGCAATCTTTGAAACTAAGTTTATTTAAACCACTTAATAGTTGTGATGGATTATTAAAAGTAATGCTCTGCTTGTGCATAGCAGTTAATGCTGTTTTTAACTATGAAGCACACTAGATGAAAACGCCACATCTGCCAGTTTTCTTTTTTTCCTCAACATCAGGCTGACAGCAGAAAAATATAATGGCTCTCAAGGGAAACACCAAATTAAAAGCAGTTCTAAACTAATGAATTCAAAGGTGCTCTGTAGAAAATTCAGTTTGGTAACATAAAAATGAACGCAGTTTTTTAATCACATCCCTCCATTTTACTGAATTTCCTGGGTTACCAACATGCCTACTTAACTCCAAATCCTTTTACCTTCTGCTTCTACTTAAGGTATGCTGCCTACATAATAGGTGCCTAGTTTTTTTTAAAGTTGTGACCCTTCTTCTCCTGTCTGAGATGCTGGTTACTGTGATCACTGGGAGAAGTGCTGGGACAAGGCCACCCTCATCAGCTCTTGTTGAAATAACTCAAGTCAATCTCCAGTTCTGTTAAGTCCGATTACTAAAATTATAGATTCTTTT
>VZTV01128709.1:0-10025 GCA_013400875.1 Anhinga rufa
GGTTTCCCAATCCAGAGAGTTTTCATGTTACTCTGTCACCTTGCTCCAATTTGGAGTCTATTGCTACATGTGATCCTTATTAAGAATATAGTTAAATATTGAATGATCAAGCTGCATATTCTGCTTCCAGGAGCATGGCATTCCCACAGACTTGGGCTATGCCGTAGCCCCCCATCATTCTGGCGTTTATCCTGTCCACACACAACTCTATGAGGCATGGAAATCCGTTTGGAGCATCCAAGTAACGAGCACAGAGGAATACCCACACCTACGGCCTGCCCGGTACCGGCGTGGATTCATCCATAATGGAATCATGGTGAGCACAGCTGGGTGAGCAGAGCCCACTTTCCTGCCCAGGGACAGTCTCCTAATGACCTGCATTAGAGACATTAATATCACCAGTGTTTCCAAAATCTTTGAATTAAGCAAAGAGAAAAAACTTGGCTAAAGCCAGTTTCTCTGTTTCTCAGTACAACTCAGATGTACTGAATGGAGAGCAAAACCAAGCATAACAAGACTAAATTGAGATCCCACTGACTTTTGTTTGCACTGTGATGAGTCAATGGTTGGGAAGAATATCAAGAGAGTTGTCCAAACCTATGTCACTTACGTCCCTTACTCTTTATATTGATCCACAGAGTGCTGCTTTGATACACTCACATGTAGATTCTGCTGCATCTGCCTCTTATCTAACTTCGCTTTTCTCTGGTATTGCCAGGTTCTGCCTCGACAGACTTGTGGTCTTTTTACTCACACTATCTTCTATAATGAATACCCTGGTGGCTCAAAGGAGTTGGACAAGAGCATTCGTGGTGGTGAACTCTTCCTGACGGTGCTCCTGAACCCAGTAAGCTCATCTGAAAGGGGAATCAGTGCACAGGTGTCTTAGCTTACGTGCCTGATGTGGGAAAGGACTAGATTCTATTGGAGATTCAGTATAACCACCCATCATGGTGTGGGTGTCTCCAACATGATGCTAAGGAGATGCGAAAAAGAGGGCCAAGGAAGTACGTGCTACTTAATTCTGGGTTGGTTTACACACTGCCAAGGAAGCATCAGTATTGAGTGTTGACAAGCGCAACACTCTGCAGATAGAAACTAGACAGGGTGACATGCTGAGTATGGCCCAACGTAGAGTGAGTGTTACCTAGGCTGCTGCCTGTTGGCTTCTCCCCAGCTCACTGATGAGTTTTCTGCAAAATAATTGCTTCTTCTGGGCTTCAACTATGGAGTGTTTTCCCCTTTCTTTTAATATGTATGCACTTGGGACAATTTCTGCATGCTTTTTTGTGACATAGCTGTTGCCCTAAGGCATTTTTGGGAGATCTGGGTTTTAACACAGGTGTTTCTTTTTCCCTTTCAATACTTGGCGGTTCCATCAAGCCACCAAGCTAATTTAATAACTTCAACGCCCTGCAGTCCCTTCCCAGTTCTTAGCCACGATGGCAAATCACATGAGTTTCTCACTTCCCATTGACGCTGGGAAGATGTACTGGGTGGCAAGAGACACAAAAAGAAGCAGTCATTTTTAGAAAATCCTGAATGGATAGAATTAGGAGAAGCTTTGTAGCCCTCTCCAACCACAGATCACACTCCCTTGCATTCCTACTTGTTGGCTGTAGCAGGAAGACATGCTGTTCTTTTTGATTGTACAGTAACTTTCTCAATTCCCCACCTGAATTTGTTTCTTACTAAAGCTGATTTGGCACCTGGTGTCCTCCCTTTTTCTGAATGGTTTAAATTATGTCTAAACCAGGTTTAGATAGTGATTTTAGAATGTCTACCCCTATAGCAACTCAGGAATAATAACGATGTTTAATCTCTTCTTTTCTTGTGACTTCCAAATTTCTACTTTCTTGCTTCTCCTTTATACATCTTTTCCACCAGTGCCTGAATATGGGCAAGAAGTCGTGCAAGCAGATCTGAGAGAAAGTAGGTTGTTTCTGATGAGCTTCCCAGGTGGGAACCCTGGAGTACTGGTCCCAGGCATTGAGTACTTGTTTGTGGGATTTGTCATGTAACATCAGTGGCTCTGCTCACCATGACGTTTTCTTCCATTCCCTCCTTTTGCATCTTGATTGCAGGGTTGACTACGCAGCCTTAGCCACTTTTGGTTGGGGCTGTAGAAGCTCATTGAAATCAGAAAATCAAGCTTTTTCCCTCCATGAGCTTAATATTTTCTTGTCTCTTGCTTTTCCTAGTGTTTGGTGTCTCTCTACCCCTAGAAGTAGAACTGTGATAGTGAAAAGACCCTCGCAATGGGCTCTGGGTGCATCACACTAACGGGCTGTAGTTTACAAATAGGCCATGTGTTTCTGAAGGTTAGCCTGTGACCAGTTCTGGCTTGGTCTGTGATCTGCGGAAGGTATGGGTCCATAACGGCCCTAGCTAAAAAGCTGTAGGTGTTCCTACTTCCAGGTCTGGAAGCCAGCCTTCTCTGAGGCACAATTGTTATCTTTACACGCAACAACCAAATCTACCTGCTTAATAAAAGTCTGCAGTAAGGAGAAGGCTATTCTTTGCATTACGTATAGAATGATCAGTCAGGTGGAAAGAAACTGCTTTCTTCTCTGTGATCATTGTTTTTCTGGGCTTCTGTTCCCATATGTTGGGTGAATTCCACCTTGTCCCACTTCATAATTGTCAGATCTTAAAGAATGCTTACAGAAATAGCCGCTGTGAAACTTAAGAGATCTAGGTTTCTCTTGGAAAACCAGTTGCCAGACTGTAATCCAGAGATCATTGCTGGTCTAAGAGGCTGTGCCAAGGACTTTATGGAAACATAGTTTCTAGAGCTACCCATTAAAATTTGCTGATAAGCATGTGACGGTCGAAGCAGCTGGTAGTGATCTGTGATCCAGAAAGTTTGGGAAGATTGTACTCTGGTACAGGATGAGCTTATTTGCCACATTTACTGTTGGCTCTGTGTGGTGACTTTTAAAACTCTTTCAGGTGCCTTCAGATGTTTCCAGTGTTTACACTTTTGCTTCCTTTTGGCAGTGGAGCATTTCTCTCTTTGTCAGCAGTGGAGTACTGTGCTCTAAGCTCCTCTTCACTGCTCATGTTTGCACAGTGACTCAAACCCTTGCATTCCTCCCCTCACTGATAGAGCCATCTCATGGACCTGATTGAAAGCTGGCCAGCCCCGCAGCCCCAGCAGTGATCTGGAGCAGACTTGGACCAGGCTCTTTCAGTCCTTTTTGGTGCTTCCAGCTCCCTTTGAGTGGATATACACATGCAGGAGTCTCCAAGCCTATATGATTAACTCCACAGAGCAAACAGAAGATGTTTGATCTTCTGACCAGTGAACAAGGTCCGATGTCAGGAAGAATAGCTGACAGGCTGCCCTGTGCCCAGTTACTATTTCCAGAAGCAAAGGGCACCTTTATGATCACTTCTCACAAACACTTTTGCTCACACTACACAGGCAGGTTACTGCTGTGCCTACAGCTGCTTGTTACGTATTGCAAGGATGCTCATGCCCTCCTGTATTCTAGGCTCTCTGTGACCTTCCTTCTCATTTTTCCTCAGTGTGAAGGAAGGGAAACCATGGCATGCTGACAGTGGAAGGGAGGGGGAGAGGAGGGAGGTGTTATTACCAAGCTAGTCCCCCAGGGTCACTGGGTGTGGATGGGAGGGAGGGAGGGATGGGACTTGAGCGTAGCTTATGTCAGAAGTAGTGCTCAGAGCTGTTTTGGCAGCAGGAGCTGTGACGAGGCAAAGCAAGCTGCCAGGCCTTGTTAAACAGTGCATGTGTGTTACAGGAAATGCCTGCACACTCAGAAGTACAGGGAAATGGCTCTTTGGTTGGGCTTGTCTTCTCCTAAATCCAGTTGCTTGGGACTGTTTGCAGGTGACAGCAGTACCTATGTGAGCCATTTTACCAAATGTAGTCAGTCTTGAGACACAGTTGCTAACCTGGATTTTTCATTTTGGAAATCTTGAAGAGGCCCCAGGTGGTGACCTGCATCCTCCCTGCGGAAGTACTTGGTTTATGCCAGTGAGCCAGATGCTTCATGTAGCAAATTTTTCCCCTAAATGTTTCACTAGCAAGTCAAAGGGATGGGCCACCCTTTGCTGTCACACCATCTTCCCGGTGTCTCCCGGAAACGGGCAAAATACAATATGAGACGCATCCTCTTGCCGCCTTATGTGCTCCATGGCATGGCCCCAGTTACACAGAAGAACTTTCTGTCCTTTGCTCTGTGTTGTATTTAGCACATCCTTTTTACACAAGAGCACTGAGCACACGCTGCCCTTTGAAGTGTTGGTGCCAGAGCCTGTCTTGCAGGGCCTCTTTGTCAGCTCAGTAGGAAACCAGAAGTGAAGAACTCACAGACTGACAAATGTGATAAATCTTTTATCTCTGCTCACTTTCCATGTGTCCCAGAGTCCTACCACTGCTTTCTGTTGCCTACCAATAGACCCTGGGGCGTGAGCACCTTATGAACAGGATTAAATTCATTTCACAGTGTCTTCGCGATGGCTCAGGCACAAAGAGCTACTGTCTATCAGTACCTCTCATCGCACAGAGACCAGTCCATGGTGACACTGGGCAGAAGACTGAATTCAGACCTCCCGAGTGCCAGCAAATGCCTTCATCCCAAGACCATCTGTCTCCTGCTTCTCCCTTTTGCTCCTCCCCTACAGTGAGTGGGAAAGCCATTCCTGCCCCCTGCCAGGGAAGCCTGTTACTGCCTTCTGACCTTAGCCGGCATAATCAGGATTCAGCCCTGAACTGTGCAGCAATGGGTGCCCCTACTGTGACTGAGGTCTCTTCCCCTCCCTGCACTAGCAGGCACTGGGCGGGGAGTGCTAAATAATCCATGTAGTCATTCTTCCATTGGCCTTAGTATTCTGCATTTGTTTTGCTAACTTCTGACCATGGTGTGGTTTGTGTCTGGCAAAGTTCTGTTGTGTTACATGCACTGGGATGCCCAATTCCATGGGGCCTGTCAAAGCCACACACCAGAGTCAAGAGGAGAGCAGTCTTACGCACTCTTTTCCAAAGTTAAAATACTGAAAAACAGACAGGAGGGAAATGTATCTGCTTGAGAGAGGAGATGGCTGGGCAAGGCAGAGATAGCACACCAGCTCCTGCTGGGGGGAGCTCCCATGGGTGCTCAGTGCCACTTTGCCTGAGGGTTTACATCCTCAGGTTTGGCAGGATGTTTTTCAGGGGCTGTCTATGCTGAAGGCTCCTTCGAGCTAAAAGCTTATCAGCTGGTGTCTGTTCCTAGGACAATGTCCTAATGCAATGTCTCTTTGCATACTATGTTCAGATCCCCAGGTATGCTTGTTTGTATTTTAAAGTGTGAATTGCCAGTTGTTCCTTTACACTTGAGAGGTCAACTCCAAAGCGAATGAAAGCTGACAGGCTGCAGGCCTAGAAATAACTCCTGTGAAAACTGTCCCTTGTGGCACTGTGCCCTGGCCTGCAGCGTGCTGCCCCTCTCCCTGGCCCGCTCCCCTGCTATAGCAGGCACTGCAGCTGGAGAGATTGCTCTGGTTGTGACTCGAGGAGAGGAAGGGAAGCTCTTGTTCTCCCATGAAAGAGGCTTTGCAAGGTTTTGACTAGGAGGGAGTCACTGACTAACCCTTGTTACCCTTAATGTCCCGGAGCACTTGAATGGGATTTTGAAACTCTTCTGGACTCACATCCGGGGCTCAGTTATCACCCCACACACACCATTCCCAGGGATTACTTAGAGGTCTGTGTCCCTCCTCTCCCAAGTTCCTCCTGTCTTGCAAGTACTACATTTCATTCATTTTTCACCAGGCAGTGCTGTATCCTGGCAGATGGACATTCATCAACTCAGATAGCCAGGGCAGTCTTGAGATGTGAACGGCCTCTTGCTGACAGTGGAATCATGCTAGAAGGAAACAGTACTGTTACTTGATTTGCCAGTATTCCATGTCTTTCCTATTTTCAGATCAGCATCTTCATGACCCACCTGTCCAACTACGGGAATGACCGTCTGGGACTGTACACTTTTGAGAGCCTGGTCAAGTTTGTGCAGTGCTGGACCAACCTTCGCCTGCAAACACTGCCCCCTGTCCAACTTGCAAAAAAGTACTTTGAAATCTTTCCCCAGGAGAAGAATCCCTTGTGGCAGGTGAGAAGGCAGCTTTAACCTCTCCTAGTGGTTTTCCAAGAGGTATGTCCCACATTTAAAGTGTGGCAAGACTGCTGATCCAGAGCACAGAGGGGTAATGCATAAAGCTTTTAGGTTTAACCTTTGTGGCAAGAGGCTGCAAGTGGCAAATTGCAAGGTGGAAGGGATGGGGAGTAGGAGCAGTAGGACACAGTCACAGTGTCAGCTTAGGGACAGGGGTGGCTGTCATAAGTGACTGGGGGCAGGCTTGCAGGCATTTGAATCGTTAAAGGGCTTATATTAGAGCAAGCTGCTGTGGAATGTTAACTGTGCGAGGAAGAACCCTGTTTGGTACTGGAGGAGCTTGCAGGCATGTTAATGTGATTAATCTTAAAATAATTTCACACTGCAGAATTCATGTTCATTAAATAAAAACCTGCTTATTCCATTTTATCCCAGTGCAGCGGCTCTCTGCATGGTAATGAGAGATTAAATTAACCGAAGGTGATAGAGTTGTCTGTCTGCCAGAAGTTCACAGATGCTGAGCTGTACTATCATGGTGGCCCAGCCCAGCATAGCTACATAGGGCAAGGCCTGTGGTTAACGCTCTCAGAGGGACTTTGGCTCCTGTCTCAATTTGGAGCTTTTGAAAATATTCCCCCATATTTTTACTTAACTCTTCTGGATGCCTGGCAGAGCAGCAGTGTAGCTCTGAAGTGTTCTTCATATGCTAATAGTATTTTCCTGAGAGGTCTGTCCTTCCAGCTTTTCCTCCCCTTTCCATTAGCTCCTGTGGTAATGCTTAATCCCATCACTTGTGCTGCAGAATCCCTGTGATGATAAGAGGCACAAGGATATCTGGTCCAAAGAGAAGACCTGCGATCGACTCCCCAAGTTCCTTGTCGTGGGACCTCAGAAAACTGGTAATGTGAATACTTTATCTAAAGATAGATTGCAGCTTCCATCTCATTCCTCCAGAGAGGAGAGCTGGAAAGGTCTGTGTTGTAGGTCTGTATGGCTGCCCTTTGTGCAAGCTGCCAAATGGTCGCAGAGGACATTTCAAAGAATCTCATATTTGTTCCAACCTAAATCTGGCAAGTCCATCAGTACTTCACGCTCTGGCACTTTCCTTGGCTCAGTCCTGATTTGCAGGGAAAAGCCCTACCTGCAGAGCTGTTTTGGCTTTTCCACATAAGCTCAGAGAAACTGTGACCTTTCTTAGTGTGTCACAAACATAAGCTGTCAGCAGGACTAAACGCACATGCTTAGCAGAGGTTACGATGAATGCCCCCTAGTGCTTTTATTTCGGCAGATCTGTGTACTGGCTGCATGCTCCATGTCACTGTCAGTGGGAGGTAGAGATCCTCTTTTGTCTGACCTTTGTCACCACCTCTTAACTGCTGTGGCATTGTGGCTGGCAGTGACATGGCTGTATGTACTGTCCTGAGGAGTCCTTTCTAGGCTGAAGAGAGCAAAATCTCTTCAGCCAAAGCCAGGTCTTTCAAACCTTGGCTTTTTCTGTAGTGCAGTGAAACAGCAGCTGCCAACCATGCACAGCAAACAGTGATCCTGATCTTGGGAGTAAGCTTTTCCCAGCTAAGCTGCGGTCTCCTGCCTGTGTCACTGTGAAGCTCTGTTGGTGTGTGTGCAGCATGGGTCCTCCTGTATCATGGCCCAAGCTGCTTGCAATGGCACAGGAAGACGACCCTTCTCTTGGCTGATTTATTGGCCTGCTGGAGGCCTACAGCTCTGTGCTGAGCAGGATTATCACGTTTGGCTGGGTAAAGGGAAAACATCTACAGCAGAGGCAGTTCAAGGCATCTCTAGCTGAATTCTTACCCAAGGACACTAATGTTCCTAGCACTTATCCTTCCCAAGCACATGATAGTGCCCAGACCACCTCCCATTTGGCAGGTATGGGTTCTGCCACATGACAGTGTGGCTGTGCCATCAGGGAGAAGAGGCGTGGGGGTAGCCCAGCCATGGTAAGAACACAAGATAGCTGACATGGGTGACAGCTGTCATGCTAAGGAGGTGACTGAAATCAGATGCATGAACTGAAACATGGAATTGAACTCCTGAGTCAAGTTCAGTCCCAAAGTGCTTAGTGTTGCTGCTCCTGCAACCTGCATGAGTTAAGGGGTGGGCTAGCCAGGCATGGTAGGAATGTGCCCACTTGAGGACTGGTTTTTGCAGTGTAAAGCCTTTCGTTCAGCCAAGCATTGTGTGTGACCCAGGTCCCATTAACTGGTTCCTGTTGCAGGCACAACAGCTGTGCACTTCTTCTTGACCATGCATCCAGCTGTCACCAGTAACTTCCCAAGTCCATCCACCTTTGAGGAGATACAGTTTTTTAATGGACCCAACTATCATAAAGGAATCGATTGGTAAGAATCCTGACGTGTGTTGTTCTGTGATAAGGTGCACCCATGTTGTCTTCTCCTTAGTCTCTCTGTATGTCCACTTCAGCTGCCTTAGTAGCTTCTCTATTCCTGAACAGCTGTTTTCATTGCTGTTGCTCAGTGCATGTTCTCTGTTTTCCTGCTAACCCAACTGCTTAGTCCCAGGAGCAGGAAATGCAGTTTTTGATATTAGTGACTGTTTGCCAGGAGATTTCTGGGCATGATTTAGCTTCAAAAATTCAGTCTTTGTTGAATGCACTGCCGTCGTGAGGTTTCTTCTTCTTTGACATGCAAAAAACCAATAGTGTGCTCATTAAAAAGTTGTTTGTGGTTTCCCAGTTAAGACAGGAAGGACAGAGGGGACAACCTCTGTACTGTTGTCCTGGGCCCTTTAGACTTAACAGAGACGACACTGCATTCCTTGCACTGGCTCCAGTTTCTCTTGGGCCACATCCTTACCCTGGTCTTTATCTGTACAAGTATGCAATTTTGATAAAGTGTTTCTACCTGGCAGGGAAATACTAGTGTCACTATGGCAGTATTATGCCACTGTGTTTCCAGGCAGAGAAATCTTAAAAGTTGTTTCTTCATTTCCTCATTTTGCTTCATGCTCAAAGCATGCACTTTGGGTTCACCGTGGCACTCTACTCCCTCATGTGTGGCTCTGAGGGACAGCTGTGTGGTAGTAAGGCATTCTGCCATAGGATTTCTTTGCCCATGAGCTATGGGAGATTTTGTCTGACTTCTCTAATCATTTAGAGAACTGTTGAAAAGATATTGGAAGGTGGTTGGTACTTGTGTGAAGCTCAGGTGAGTCAAGGACTACAGAGCAGCTGTACTAGCTGACAAGATAGGCTTAGAAAGCGTAGCCCTTTATGTGCATCCCCTGAAAGAGTCATCCAACTTGAGTGTAGCATCACATGCAAGAGGAGAGTCTTCATGTTTAGGATGGAATTTGAGTTCATTGTACAGCTTATATTTCAGCAGAGACCAGTCTTCCAGTGCTTTACAGTGCCCTGTTTCCCTGTTAAACTCTACCCTACCATTACACGAATGTTTCTGATTTGCTAATTGTACAAGCTCCTATGAGGCAGAGCAGAGCTTTTGACCCTGTGTTTCAACTGTGAACTGAGGTACAAAGAGAGAAATTATTTAGACAGGTCTAAACCAAGCAGTCAGTGGCAGGGCGGGCAGCTGATTCTGGCCTTATTCTTGGGACAAAACCCCTTTTCTCCTAGAGCTTGCAACTAGTACCCTACCCTCAGCCTACTCCTTCCACTGCCCAAGGACTGGGGGAACACACTCTCAGCAAAACACTTTCCCTTTTATCATTTCCAACTTTCTATGTTGTGCTCCACCACCCCTTTCAAAGTCACGCCTCTGCCAGCTCTGCACCCGTTTGCCTGTTCATTGCAATACTGGGGAGGTGCAGTTGTTCTGTGACCTCTGTCTGCTGAAGAGGAGCAAGGGCATCATCTTGTCATGTGCCATTTCTTTGTTGGGCCATGCTGCTCACCAGCATCTGTTC